>JAQFXY010000355.1:0-32849 GCA_034693865.1 Ceratophysella sigillata
GTGACGACACTGAAACGGAGCGACACCTCTGTTTGGAAAAAAGCATACGGCTTCATCCCATTTTTGACTCGACAGTACATCCAGGGTATATGGTTACATCCCAAAAATGCTCAGAAATGCTCACCTGCACCTCTTAACGCCTGTACTGAGTGAAACTGCAATTTAAAAAATTATGCCACAAAAATAACTCAGTCAACATCGCAATCGGCAGAGGAAAACTTGTTTGAGGAAAAATTAGCCTAACCTAACCAGAATCGAATGACTAAATAAGTACCTAAATTCGCTTCTGCCCATTTTCCCCCCAAGATTATTGCTTCAAACTTAGATCAACAATTCCTAGTTGTAAAAAATGCATAATTTCTAAATGTGAGCTTCATGTATTTATGTATCATTTTGCCTGTAGCATCCCCAAATAATCAGCACAATACCATGAATCAGGAAACGACTTGGGAATAATTGTAGCAGTACTAAATAACATAATCTGAGAGCTCTGTCGTGCTAAATATGTATTTCCCAACAAATCTGTTCCAGGCTAGCGTCAAGATTCCCAGCCTCTCTTGGTAGCCAACAATATGTAATTTCTTCTATCAATATTTGAAAACGAGGCTGTTACCCGATCTACGATCCGGGGGGAAAGGTCAAGGGTCAAGGAATACTTCCACGTGATGACCCCAAAAATTAGCAAATTTTTAAGCTTTTGATCATCCAAACCGGTGTAGTACTTTCGGAGGGAATGTAGAATAATTTAGAATGCTATTGTAAGTCACAGAATAAATAAGAACGCATCAGGACGATTGAAGTTAGTCGGCAGATCTTTACTTTTCCAAAGACACCACCAGTGGTTTGATCACATTAAATCAGAATTCCATTTTCCGATTGATACAGTTTGCATAGTTATAATAGTTATACAAGATCTAATCCTTCTCTAATTACACACTAGGTACTTATTGCGTAGCTTTTATAGATATTTATTTAATTATGCTCAAAGTCTAATTCCTAGACATTAATTATCTAGCTACTGGTATCTTAACTACATATGTAGTACTGCTCATCCAACATTACACAATTGACGTATCTATGAAGAACTAAACTTATTTTCATCAATAAGTGTTTTGTGGTAGGATATGTTTACTCTAAATCTACAGATACTGTAGTTGGTAGTTATTGTCGTTTTAATAAAATATGTAGGTACGTATTTCCCTTCCTCTTCCGCCAGTCCGGCTTAATACATAGAATTCACAAACTTGAGCCTTTGTTACAAATTGGCTCTCAAAATTGAGTTTTTCATGATTTTAGTTTTTGTTCAATTTTGCAATGAAATAAACAAAGAATTTTTTAATTTTCTAAATAAAGAAGGGAAAAAACACATGATTGTTATCTTCCACTCATAATCCAGAAGCAGAACCCTTTTACAAGGATCTCAGTCAACTGGATGATCCCAATTTCTGCATGACTTATCCAAATCCTGGATGTACATAGTAACTTTACAAAATCACATACGATAAATATGCTCACGACGATTCGCTGTGACTATATGCAAACTAATTTTAAGCACTGTAAGAAACCCCCAAATGCAAATTCAAACACTTTATTTTAAAAGTCAAGGCTCTAATAGTAATATTTGCATAATACCTCATTTATTACCTAGACATGCCTATGAAATATTATTCCACAATAATGTAATTATTTATGATAATTCATATCAAACAGATCTTATTTAAAAATAGTCGCATTGCACTAGACCGAGCTGAGCAATGCGGCATCTAGATCAACTTTTAAAAAACAAACAATGAATCCTCGCTTCAGTAAAACGATTCCGTAAACCAGATATGTTTCTCTGCGCTCTAAGTGATGCATGCAGGTGGACACACCGGATTCAGAACAAAATCTGAACGGAGAGTTTGATGAAAATACTTAGTACTAAACGATTTCTTAAATATCTTATCCAATACCAGAGCCTTACTTCGTTAAAACAAAGTTTATAGTTTTTTATGAATGGAGAATTTGACTCGCTTATAAGGGTTTCTTAAAGTACATATGAGTAATTAGTTGTTTGCATAATTGCAGGTAAAGGCGCATTACTAGAAGTCATTGTGGTTTTAAAAAATCCGAATATTTCTAGGTACATTGATTAAAGTCTGGTTTCTAAAAAATCAAGACGGTGGTCATGGTGGTTTGAAATGGCGCGTAGTACGGGCGGGAGGTGCTCTGAATCCATCCTCGTCGATAGTACTGGGTATGGCGGGATGATAGCGGTCTCCGCTGGAGTGCCTGTAACAATTAATTTCTTCACTTAGTCAACAGTCTGTGCAGTAAAACGAAGTGCGGCAGATTGGGCGAGATAAGAAAATAATTCATACCAACATAAATGGAAAGGAGATTGTATATTATGCAGCATACGGTAGGATTATCTACATATACATGCGGGTGGAATGCGAGTATTTTTTAGCTGAGAAATATGTTTAATTTGCAAGCCGCTTTTGTTTCCGCACTTCTACAGTTTAGCCAACGACAGTATTTTACATGTCAATTACATTGAATGGGCCGGCGGGGAGACGGATGACGTCAGCATTGTGTAGTCGGACGGAGCCGGAAGAATGAGTTTCTTCTTGAGCGGAAGGTCACAATTCCCGTTTCCATTCACGGCCGGTTCACCGAGCAGCGTTGTGAGACTTTCCGGTTTCAGTGGAATTTTCTCGTTCCGGCATTTGAGTATAAACTCGAGCTGCTGGACGTAGTTCACAAGGAGCTTCACATTCCGTTCCAGACCCTCCTTCTCGACCTTCAGTTGGGCTGAGTCCATTTCCTAGTTTCCAATAACAACATTTTCTCAATGTTTATTCAACTTCGATTTACATTTTCAACGTGGGGAGATGGATAGATCATATGTCAAATTAAGTTAAGATAGCTTAGGTATGTTTAGTTAAGTTAGCTAAAACTGCCTCGTAATGAGATAAAAACTCTCAACGTAAAAAGTGTCTTTGATTAAACCGATACATAAATATGCCAAGTACCTCTTCCTCTTCTGCCTTCGTCTTGTAGCACTTGGCTAATTTGGACTTGTTTCGCCCATCTTGTATAGGATTGCTGAGGTAGTCCATGAAAGTCTCGTCCGTCAGAACGTCGTACTCAATGGCGTAGGTGCGGAGATTAGTGTTCCAGCTGAGGGCCGGGCGGGGCTTCGAGGGAGGCTGAAGATCTTCGTCCATGCCCAAAATCTACGCAAAATTCAGTAATTAAAATTAAAAGTAACACTAATTAAAATTGAAATTATTTGTACCAGAACAGAAAACAAAATATTTTCCTTTGCAAACCTCGGAGAAACTTAAATTAAAATATACTTGTCGATCTTGAATCATCAGTTCAGACAACTCAGAAACACATGCCAGCAAATGAAGTAAAAAGTATGCATAAATTATACATTATATGCCATCCTTCTTGTGGATGTAAATTCCGAGACTCTGCACTGCTTCAGCTTTTACAAGAGATATGGGCGAAAAAGGCATCGCACAATTACTTGCAGAGAACTAATTTGGAATTTCCAAATACTGCTCTCCACTCCACTTGGCACACGCCGAAATGGTTATTCGTAAGTTTTGTGATGCAGACTTTTCGTTTGAAGCAAATCGTATTGAAATTCGTGGAAGCGAACAACGAATCTGTATTGAGTTGCAAAGAATACTTGAAATCGGAAAATTGATAAAATAATTCACTGGTAAAAGGAGAGTGTGATGTTTAAGATTAAGATTTTATATAAAGAAATAACGCCATTTTAGAATATTTCAAATTCATAATTCTGATACGCAAAGTTAAGTGATGATACTTACCGTGTTCAAGTACATGTCCATTTGAGCAGAACTGATCTGGGTGACAGTCGTTTTGAAACATTCCATAATTTGTTCCAAACCCCGGCATTCTATTAGCTGTGGCTTGAAGTCTTGTATCACGACGAGAGCGAGTTTGATTAACACGTCCACGCCACTCAGTAGCACCATGTCTGCAAAATTATAATCAAAAATAGTATGCATTGAATGTTTTTTAAAAATAAGGGTAAATCGTCGAATGCTTGGTATTTCGCTTTCAGAAGCGGAATATCGCACAAATCGGGCACGCCCTTTTGTGGTTATTATAATTTATGTTGTACGCTTACCCATGACACGAGCAGCAAATCCAATGGAGAACTGTGAAGCGAACATTGTGAGAAGCCATGGAGCTGCATAGAGAGAAGGCAGGACGTCGTTGTGGTACAACAGGACGTGGAGCTCTGTGTCCTCGTCGTACATTAGGCGGTTGAGCTGATAGAGCTTCAGCTGAAGGCCCGACATGTCCGGCTTGTAATGCTTTCGCCCATCCAAATTGAACATAATGTACTTGAGCACTTCAAAGGCGTCTTCCTCTTCGAGCTGCAAACGATGAAATATTCAGTATGCTGGGCACTGTTTTCAGTTTTGTTATAAGGACCAGTTTTTTGTGTTTTCGGGATATTTGCATGAACCCTGAATGTCCGTACTACTTACATGCATTAGAAGTATTCCAGCTACGAAACTGAGACCCTGGCAGTAGCCAACTTCCGGATCCAGCAATGAATAAGCCTTAAGCAAGTTGAATAGCGCCAATTGTCCCGAACCCAGCGGACTGCTGAAGTAAGGATGGCTCGGGAAAGTTCGGCCTAGATGAAGAAATACAAAAAATATGAAGCCACAATTATTAGTTGTGTTGTGATTAGGTGTGAATTGTGATTAATTTGGATCAAGTGTTTGCTAAACGGAAATTCCAAAAATTCGTCGCAAGCTCACCCAAGTCAATAAGAATGGCGTGTTGATGAGAGGTGAGCCGACGCAGAAGCTGGTCATACGGCGTATTTTCAGGAACAAATTCTGTTTTTGGCTCAAAATCCGGTTTCAACTTATTCTGTTGAATTATAAACTTCCAGACATGACCTCTCATTTGTTTCGGAATACCTACAAGTACCGGCAATAATAATTGGAGTTATGTTTGGGGAAATTCCAACAATCTATAGCCTGATTTCAAATACAAAAGGAAAATACGTAAATAATGTTTCAAAAATTGTTTCAAAGTACGAACCGTTAATAAGGCACGTTCTTATCATCCAACGTCCAACTGGTTCTGTTGGATGACTTTGAGCTATTCCGATAATGGAATTCCAGGCCATTTGTGGATTTCCCAAACAGAAGCCTAGTTCTCGATAGGAGAGCTTATTTCGCTTAACATTCGTTTCCTCTTGTTTGGCTGTAATGAAAAGAAGTGAACTTGAATTCAGAGAGTCTATCAATTCATTTGCCGTTTCATTTGGGTTGAAAATCAAATTGGAGTAATTACCTCGTAGAATATGGTTTTGTTTCTCCATGCGTATCAGAAGGATCTGTTGCTTGATGGCGGATTTCCAAAGGGCCCGAAATTCCTCTTGAGATCGTTTGGGCCGATACTGTGCTGAGATCTTGGTACTGTTCAGGGTGCTGTTCCCGAGTCGGGACGAACTAAGTTTCTGACTCGGAACCAAGGACGGAATCCGCTCTTTCTCGGGAGAAGGAGACACGGCGCGTTTGAAGATGGCTTGTCTCCATGACCCCTGACGAGGAGGTCCAGCCGAAGACGAATTGGACCCATTCGTGTTCGACATGGAAGATGGTTTCTGAGAACCAACTTTCAGAAATCTAAAAAAAAAAAAAAATTGATAAGGAGATTAGAAACGATTATTTCAATATGTAGTGCTAAGCGTTTATTACAAATCCCTATAAGAGTTATCGTTAATGATAGTCCTAGGTTGAAGCTATTCACCAATATGAATCAGGACGGATATCCGTGACAAAACTGGGTATATGTATATTTTTTGTTATTTGCGTTAATATCATTCAAGCAATTTCTTTCGCCTGCTGCGTCGTGCGTCTCAAGTTCTAAACACCAAACACTACTGACTGTTGGAATAGTATGTTGAAAACGTGTTCTGACATACGCACTGGACATCCTTAATTTTTGCTAGTTTCATTCAACCGAATTGGGTTTACGGAGCAACTATACAGTCTCCAAGAACTTTTGGAAAGGCCGTCGAACTTACATGTTCATCATCGGTGAGTAGGAGTACGTACTGGACGGATCTGGGACGGAGTCTTTGTGGTTTGTGAGAGGTCGATAACTGGAAGTGGCTGCAGCGGTTGACGGGATTTGTGATCCACGCCGACCCCGAAGTTCTGAGCGAATCTTGTCACCCGAGTCAGAGCCGAGCGTGGATGATCGTGGACGAGAGGTCGAGTTTTCCAGCGGCGAGTCACTCACTCTCATGTCCCCAATGAGCTTGGTCGGAGTCTTGGTCGACTCACCACTCGGGCTCATCTCCTGGAACACAAGGACAATCAGTCAATTCAACTACCTTACACCTTACCTTCCCACCACATAATGATAACCCAACAAAGTATATCTACCTGTACCTCTGATTACTCTTAACCCCTTCGGCTACCATTGCCCTTGCTAAAAATAATCCTATCCTACCTTCACCTTCCCTTCCCAATATAACTAACTTCATTTTCCCTATTAACGTGCTATCAACTATGAACGATTCCACAAATATTTACACTTTCATAAGAAAATGAAAGGCTTGAAAAGCGTTAGACTCATGCTGAATAGTGCCCGAATTAGGGCAATCAAGATTTAACGTTCAAAATATATAAAATGAATGCCTCTGGAACTGAGACAGACAGTTTGCCTGATTTATTTATTTGAATCCTGCCTAACCGTAAGTCTGTGTACGGCTCTGCATAGCGCGTTGACCTTGAAATAAGCTGAAATTTCCTTTACCGCCACCCAAACCGAAAGTGTCCCCGGGTGAATCCCTCAAAAGACCGGATACTGAAAAAATCTATGTCGAATTGGATAAAGTAGAACTGTGAGGAGAAGCATTGTAGGAATCCCCTTACTTACCTTCCCTTGATGAATAACATGGTGTGGAAGGATCGTGTTGATCTCCCGACTGTCCTTAAGTCTCTGTTCCTTCCGCTTGATGAGTTGATCAAAGGAGCTGGAAATGGAACGCTTCGCTTTCATCAAAATCGTCCCACCGCCCAAGTACGACTGCAGGAACTCATGTCTACACAAATTAGATAATCCAAAGTAAGTACTTACAGAATTATTCACATCCAGTATTTTCTATTAGGAAGCCAGTTACCATTATTCATAAACAATAGATATTCTGCTCGGTAGGCTCTCACCTGCTTCTAATTCAAGTCTGACAATTAGCAAACGTCCCATTCATTCACTTCTTATAGATTAAGACGGAGCATATCGACCTGGCTGGATATGTTTATATAGGCTAGTAGGTAACAGGAGAAATAATGACAGGATGAGTCCTATTACGGAGGATTACCTGGAAGCCACTGTTACATTATTCCTTATTCACCTGTGCCTGTCGGTGCGATGGTGCAACCCGTTTACACAACACAAATAACCTGTTCACAGCCAAAGACATATGGCTTACATACCGAAATAGAATTTTAGCACGCTCAACCGAGTCGATTCATCATATCTTCGGCCCTATTACTATTACCAAACGATATATCTTTCCATAACTTACCCTTTATTCTTATTCCACTCTTAATTTGTAAACTGGGAAAAACCTTAATTTACAAATCCACAAAAATGACAAATTGGAAAGGACGGATTAAATGTCACAGAGCAAGTGGAACTCCAACAAAGAAACGAATTTGACAAAGATTTGGAAGGATGATAGTAGGTGCAGAATGCAGTGAGATGCAACAGGTAATAAAATAATGTGATAGAAATTCCACCTAATTTGCCTCAGTGCTCCCTGCTCTTCTGTTAGCACAAAGCACAACTGAACGGAGCCAAGAACAACGTGCAGTATGCAAATTACTCATAGCATTATTATGAAGCCAGTAGTGGTGGATAGAAGGAATCCACCTACTTTTCCATATCCTCAGACATCAGAGCAAAAACGAAACCTTATTAAACTACCTTTCCCATTGTGTTTTGTGTAGACTTCTGCTGTGATTAAAAACAGAACCCCTCTTCGGATTCTGCTTTGTGCTACAAACCACAGCGTAGTAGAGTTACTACGAGCTAGAAAGGTAAGCTACAGAGCTCAGTACACACGAATAAAATGCAAATGTTGGATTCATCAGTCTTCATCACTCGCCTCGCATATGGCATGGATATCAATACTTACATGACTAATACATGGAGACAATGCGCCTGGCTTTATCTCTATAAATATCCACCTGCTATGTACATCATCATACTGTGTGTGTGTGCAATTAATATCCAATTCAATTTGAAAACCTAATTGAGATTGAGAGGATCATGTTGAAGAGGCTCATCAGCTTCAGCTTAAAAATCAAATAATAGCACTATTTGTCGATGCCAGGCAAGGGGATTATGAAATGAACTATAGCATAATGTCAAAAGATCTGGATTTTTTAGGAATTAAGCTAAAACCTCTAAAAGTGTTACCGTCACTTGTTGACAATAAAATCGTGCCAAAATAAGTCCTTGTTCGGGTTTTCTAAACCGACTCTAATGCAGTTTCCAGGCCTTTATTGATCCTGCAGATTTAGCCGTGTTGTTCGAACACGATCATGATATTTTTTTTAGAATGTATTTTACGCAAATAAAAGCTGAATTTATCTATTAGTAAACTTAAAACGTACGAGTTTTACAGCGCTCAACTTTAGATAGGTACCAAATTCATACCTAAAACATTTTTTAAAAAAAATGTAAATGGGCAAAGGCAGCGCCGAAAATCCAGCCGATTTGTTACCTCTGAGAAAATAGCAAAAGAGAACAATTATTTCAGGATGAGTAGAAGAGAAGTAATTTTTAAACATTTAACTGAAATTAAGAAGACACAATACAAATTATACGTCAAATCGTGTATCCAAAATTGGACAGTGGGTAAAACCTACATATATACCCTAATCCTGTCCCTGCTACGCTGAAGCGCAAGCGGCACCAGAACCTTGTAAATCATTGATACACCAATAGTACTGGTAAGGTAAGTGAATCCGGAAAGCAATTTGGGTTTGATCAGGAATCATTTCATCTACATATTATATGTAAGGTATGTAGCCTGACAGAACATTGCATATTGCATGCATGTTTTATGATTGAAGCCGTGTCGCTCTGACGGTTACATCCCGGCCAGCTGCAATTATTACTACATACAGTATGCATTGCGAACCTATCACTGTGCTTCTGCTACGTAATTTGGCCTTCAAAGTATCAAACACAAAACTGAACGAGACGTGAGATTTGACATAATTACTATTAATGTTCACGATATGTCCATGCTGTATCTAAAAGTATCAAAGGCGAGCATAGTCGTTACAGGATGTAAAAATACCACATGGAACCACACTATAAATATTGGTATTTTAATTTAAAATGCATATAATAGAAGTAGGTCTGCTATGTTATTTGTGACCGATTTTTTATTGCTAATATTGAGTACATGTAATACGAACATTACATAGAGACAGCTAATCGATATGATTCCTGTGTAATTATCCAAATTAATAATTCGATCAGCACAACCAGTTACTACTTATTGTTTTGATATGCCAGTCTTTTTAGAAAGTGAACCAGTAGTACTTAAACTCAGAAATACGGTTCCATTCGTTTTATGGAGCATGCCGCATCATTGGTGAAAGTCTGTTTTGATTTTAACATCGAAATATTTCTTCACAATATAACGAAATTAGTGACTAACTTTTCGCCTCTTAACCATTCTAAAACTACGCCAAACGTAAACAATAATGAAATTACAACGCTTGTACGTCACCAAAACGGCATTTAAACACGTAAACCGATATTTATGAAAGTGAGTCACTGAAACGAAGATGTGCTAAATGCTAAAAGGAAGATATTCTATTTGTATGTACCATAGCAACGGTATGGTATGCTAAATTCGACAATTATGAACTGAGAATCTTTAGAAAAATAATATTAACAGTAGAAAAGAGGAATACAAGCGGATAATTCATAAGAAAATCGTGCATAATTTTATCTTAAAGATGCCGAGCTTCCCGAGATTCTCCGCTATAGTAGCAAACACAAGGGCATGATTTCTTTGACAATCTACTACTACTACTGAAGAACTATTAACTACCGTGCACTCATTTGGACAAATTAAAACTCAAACTTATAACAGTTTTGAGAAATTCTGAGATGGAATTTAACATAGAATTGGATGCAGATTCCGATTTGAATAATGTGATTGGAAGTCGCTAACCCCTAATAGCCATTAGCCATATTCCAGGATTCAGTTGTTTCAGAATTGGAGGAAATTAGCAAATATTGTACCCTATGGAAAATTAGGATGAAGGTCTTGTGCAGGTGCAGAGCCCTATAAGCCTAATTTCAGTAGGTATCTTTGGATATTTATCGCAATAGTTGCAGCTGTTGATCTGGGATGACTAATTATGATTTCCATGAATCTTCGAAATTCTGCACAAACCTGTTCTCTTCTGTGTCATGAGTGTGGTTGAGCTGCTTGCTTTCACAGTGAGCTCGGAGCAGCATCATCATTAGTTCATTCTGTTCCTCAACGCTCTGCGTCTGGGCTCCGCTGAACTTGGCCATTATGTTCGCCCGATCCTCGTCCGCCAGCCCGTCCATGCGACGCAGAATTAGCGAATTCACTCGCTCCTCACCCAATCCTGAACAAAATTCATTTAATAAACCAATCTTATTAGAAATTGCACTCAACCGAATTCGAACATGTGTATAAATTGTACTTGGTAGTTTGTGGTGGAAACGTCTTACCATCGATCTCACTGCAGAGCTTATGATACCACATCATGGGACAGTGGTCACAGACGAGCTGGAGTTCCCTCTTAGTCGGGTTTCCAAATGACGACGAGGCCTGTCTCAGGACTAAATGTAAATACATACAAATGCAAATATAATTCATTTCGCTGCTGAGAAAAGTCTGAATTCCAGAATTCCATTGCCCTTAGCCCCACGCAGACCGCGGTGGTAGACTTGGTTAACTACAAGCGTAAATCTTTGGATTCGGTTGTGGACTTTTACAAAATAGAACGTACCTTGAAGAATTTCATTGGCCACACTGTCTGACTGGCATCGAAAAATATAGCCCACGTAGGTTGTTCCAGAGGTTCCAGCCTCCCGGCAGATAAACCCGAAGCATTCTTTGTTCTTAATGCCCTGTCAAAAGTAGACTCACGTTCTTAAAAAATTTAGGCATGGGATTTTTACTAGGTGCTTGATTTCCAATGGGGAGATACGTTGTTAACAAACACCCAAGTGAAATTGGAGCATTTTTGCTAGCGCATCGTAGTATGACTGCGTGCACCTTACTCGCGTCGTTTCAGCAGTTCAATTGGTATAGCTTTAGTATTGCTGAACACCCGTATTTGCTTAGAGACACATCTCGTTAGAATAATTAGTGTAGCAAGGAGACAAGGTCAAATTTAATGTGTTCATACCCAACATAAATTATTCCATCCACTAAATGCTGCAGGAAAAATTAATTAATTATAATGGTATCAAATTAGGGCATCTACAGAGTAAGCGACAGAGCGTGCATTCTAATGATTAGTTAAGTTAATATTGCGTTTAAGCAGAAATGAAGAATACACCCGGCCGCATAATTAGAGAGAATGGAGAAGTGTGCCTAAATACGCCGTTGTTGTTTGTACCTTAGCAATCTGGGAGATTTCTCGGTAGCCTTTGTTGAAGAGCGTCACTTTGGCATCTGGACTAATAATCCGCATCTCTTGTTTACCAATGATCAGAATCATGGTCCGGTTGGATTGCGTGCCAACTTTCTATAAATAGGATTCAGAGATGTACACATCATGGTCAAAACTGATTGAGTGCTACCGTCCAAATCCAAATATCCATAATGTTTACTCGTAAATAAATAAATATTGAAACGTGTTTAGTCAAGTACTCACAGGCGCATCCAGGACTTTTGCCCTGGGCTCGTGCCCTGTGGATAAGGCACGGCTTCGCATTGGCTCTACTGGCAATGAGCTGAAAAGCAAATAATAAATATTTCAAATTATCGGGAACTAAACACCATTAATCTCGAGATGGCTGGAATCAGGAACCCTCAACAGAGTTACTGGTTCCCGGCAGTTGCATCTTTAGCTTTGGATATTTTGATGGTTCACCCTGAAATGCTTCCAGTTCCAGGTTTGCGAGTATTCATACTAATTATTCTAACAATCGTTTTCATACTAGCGATTCATGCTACGACGATTTTCACAGATTTGACATATCTCATTGGAAATACCCGACATTGCGAAATCTCTTCAAGTGCAACCAGTGAAAGGCATACTAATTTTCCCACAAAACAGGAGAGAGTTTGTACATTGTTTCCGGCGTGGTAATACCAAGACGCTGCTGTTGGTCAGTTGCCTCTGAGTACCACTGTACCGTAGAGTCTAAAATAGAATGAAATATATGTGGCGCACTCTCGCAGTGCAAGCGGCACTGCCTTAGCGGGCTGGGTGCAGAACAAAGAGATAATCCATACGGCTTCATGGCATGTCTGCTGCAGTGTTATTTTTAACAAGTTCTACTTTAAATTTTGTACAGCCTATCCCTTTGTTTGTCGTGTAAATCCGGATCATACTTTCTGAATCCGAATATCTAAATAAACTCATAATACAAGCTAATCTAATAATATCAGGATTCCGGACTAACATGAAAGGGAAATAAGTAAAGCTAAGCGTGAAATGGCGATTAAGGTGAAAAACTGTTTAGCCCAGCTTAAGGTGAGCGTAAATTGAGTATGGTAATGGTAGCATTTTCTTAATTCGCTTATGCATAAAAATAAGATCAATAGCTTATGCCCTTTGTTGTGCACCATTGTCCAAACCATTGCCGCCTAGACTGTGAGAGCGCGCCAAATGCATTTTTATTCTACATATTTTGACTCTTTAGTCGTACATACATAATATTACTTGAGTGAGACCGCTTGTTTGTTTATTAACTTACAGACTCTTGACCAAGTACGTGTCGCCAGAGGGATTGCGGAGTCGCTGCCCATTGGAAACCGTGACATCCTCGAGAGGATGCGGAAATGAAGCTTTGGGAACAACGCGATCTTCATCTTCGGCCCTATCCAACGTGAGCGTGGGATTGCTTTGAATCATTCGATCAGACTCGTCGTTTTCCCGCTCAATATTCTTTAGCATGGAGGCCACATGCTCCAGCCCAGCACCGCTGCTCTCACTCGACTCCTAAAAAATATGCATTGAAAGGTTAGGTTTGGTTGGAATGGGCAGATTGGTTTTTGAGCCTGATACGTCATTATAAACTTCCATTCCAGAGAATAAAAATTTCAGTTTTCTGGTTGATAGAAATGTGATCCTTAGGTTATATATTATTCAAATCACTCTTTCTGCTTCTTTTGTTCTCTGGTAGGTTAGGTTAGTTTAGGTAATTAGGCTAGCATATCGAGTTAAGACCTAGTCACAGTGAATTGGAAGGAGCAGTAACCAAGAAATACCTGAGAACTGCTTCGGCGACTTTCGTTTGACGTGGCATTGCTTTCACGGGATCCACGCTCGCTCTCATAGCTTTTAAACTTATCCAGTGCATCATCAATGAATGTCACGGGTGCCTTTCGATATGACATTCTTAGTTTTCCCGTATACAAAACCTAAAAACAAAAAAAGTATGTTTTAGTTACGGATTTTGACAAGCAGTTTGCTATTTTAAAATGTTAAGCCTGATTTCCGATCCGGTTGCTATTACCATTATATACATAGAAAGCCAATAAATACGCAATACAGAAAAAACCATGAATCTAAATTAGGACTGCACACGCATCAGAAGGCGAAAACTGCAAAATATTTATATTTGCTTCCCCCGTGCTTCCTTCTCTGCTGTACTTTTTCCTTGCCAATATTAAGAGCAGGTTCAAGTCTTAAATGTTTTTACAAACTCTTTTCCAGCTCAGACTCGATAAAGCTTCAATGCAGTTTCTAATAAATAGAATGCTCCTTAACACGGTGTGCTTACCTCAAATGAAATCGTATCCGACACACACTCGGCCATTTTGGGCGAGGAGTTGGACCGAACCACGGATCCCGTTGCAGACGGACATTTCTTGGAAGCCTCCGTCATTGTTGACATAATACCAGCCACCTAAACATAAAGTCACAAAGAGCAGAATTATGTAAATGACGCCCAAATTAAACAACGTATTGGAACTTGATCTGAATTGGCATATATATATTGCAAAATTGCCATATCAATAAATAAAAAATTGCACCATTTTGAATACAATGCAAACAGCCTATTGGATTCAGGAATATCTGTATCAGAATCCTTAGATCCATCATAAATCATAACTCCAAGCCTCCAAAGGCTCTTCGAGAGTAAAATGTCAACTGACTTTTAACCGACTGTAGCATATCCAGAGGTTTATATTTAGATGGACGATTTCTGTTTTTGCCATACAAACAACCTTCAATCCATATTCATGGTTCATTAGAAGGAGAAGAGCAGTAGAGACTCGGAAGCATGGGGAATCTTTTTCCGTCCTTTGTTAATCATTCGAGGAAGACTAGGCACGTGCATAGTGTGTATTACTCTTCCATTGCATAATGTAATGACAGAGACTAACTGTACAGCAGAGCAGAGAAGGAATACCCGGGTTGGTACATTTCCAGAACAAATGCGACATGCACTCAGCTTTATACACATGGCACAAGCGCCCCCTAACACTAATACAGGCATAAGCCAATCATTTAAATATGCTTACTTCCAATCGCCCGTGCCTTCTGGATACATGCGTGTCTAACTAACACGTTGCTCGATAAACAATTACGATTACGCCTAAGTACAACATTTCCTATTCTGACAAACCTTGTACATGGGGAAAATTAGTAGCTTAAAGTGCATAATTTTAATCTCAGTATTACTACTAGATGTAGACAGTAGCTACACCATTGTCAATAGTGTTATCATTATAAATATTTAATCATATTAGCACTGGTTTAATTGACTGGTAGAACATTGTATGTAGTCCAATCGTGGAATAGGAACAAACAGACGATAGGTTTCTCTCTCATCGAACCTAAGCCAACTCCAGCCACCGTCGTCACTCGTCACCAGTGCAATCGAGGACTAACGGGAACAGATATACTTCACATACAATTCCCATTGAAAGTCAACTCCATTTGCCAATACGTTTTTTTCCTTCCCTTGAATTTGAACGAGTAAACAAGTTTAAAGATCAGATTGGAAAAAACCTTGGAAGTCTTTTGTTAATAGCCTGGCTTAGGCAGCTTACAGCGTAGCAGCTGAAAATTACAAACATGGAAAGTCTCTATACCAGCTCAACCTATGTAGTATATATGTATGTAGTATTCTAATGTATAACGTATAGAGACTACGCGAACTAAAATGAGAAACAGAAGAAATTGCTGTTATTTACCTGATGGCCTATATTACATGACCGAAGTTATTGAATATCCAAGCTGGAAGAGGGAGAGAACAATAAGAGGCAATGCGGCTTGAGAAGATCCAAACGAATAATAAACGAGGTTGAGCATCTCTTTTTACACTTTTCCGTCCTGCCTGTCATTAGGCCCATTACGTACTTTGTTGATAAAAAGAGCTGATGAGTATGTATGTTGTAGGAGGATTATTAAAGCTCTTGGGCCAGGAAAAGTTAGAATAATCATGCCGCTTTACACGAACTGCACTGTAGCACACAGGTGTAACCTCAACCTCAGATACGCACATGCTCTTGTTTCAATTAGGCACCGAACTCAACCCGCAAAACCTAATTCCACTCACTTCACTCACAATTACAAGCGTAAATAGTTTCAAATTCAAGCAATTCTAATTCAAATCATTTAGAACGGAATTTAGAATCCGTCACTAACACATGTATAACTACAGAAATGTTCAATGTACGATAAAGAGCAATAAAGATAAAATTCGCCAGTCTTCATGAATGTATGTATTTAATTACTACATGGCGCTTATCTCTATACTCAATGAATGTTCATTTTTGACCTTGCAAACACGTTTGTGTATTAGACTAGACGCATCATTTTGTATCATTAGCAACAGATCGTGCACTCATTGGTCTGGAATTATGTATACAGAGCTGCCCAGAGAAAACTGGCCGGTCATTTACATTTAAGATACAAATTCCGAAATATCCTTGACGCATTCTGCACATAATGATGTGAATAGCGTTCGATGATGTAAATATGAAAAGTGTAGCGATGAAATGCGAGCCACAATCACTAATTCGCTCGATGCAGCACTTTTCGTGTATTCCGCTAATGTAATCAGAAATCCGTCATCAACTAAATACTTAAGATTACAATAATGACTAATTGCTTAATCAAACATATACATAGTATACATATGTTAACTACTGCAAAAAGTTGTTTTATTAAAATTCACGCGTATTCTGGGAGTTAAGTACGCCCTAACGTGGCTTGATTTTAATATGACCTAATCTGCAGCTTTCAAACATACAGTCATATTTATAAATCACAATCACAAGGTTATGAACCGTACTTTTGAAGCATCAGCATCAGCATCTTCTCTTCACCGCTACCAATTCAAGTTTTGCTAACTAATTTGGTCGTGTAAAGGCTAAAATCCACTGTATGCTTGTAAATACCGAACCCAGGCCAAAAAGAGCAATTAAGTTAAGGCTATAAAACGGAGCCATCTAACCCGGTTCACCCTGGTCAATGACATTGAAGAGTTCCCAAAGTTGGTGACGTTGAGAGACTCGTAACGGACTTTGTATTGAGTCACCCTGGGTTTTTACAGCTTTTTTGAGTTCAACAAGGTTTTTTGAATTTTGGACGTCGTTCAAATGCTAAGCTGTAGAGAAGGCTAAGACAAAAGTTTGAAAGAAAGACAGACAGCTCGGCTTCGTCAAAAGGCTGTTCAGGCCCACATGCTCAAGCCGTGATGATGGGTTCAAAGGATGAACGCGTGGTGTTATTCTTTTTATAACCTGTTTTTCATAAAATACCCAAAATAGAACGGAGAGTGCACTTTGGCATGGCACACTTTTCTGTGTAGCCATTCTGTGTAGTTATGTACTTACTTCACTTACTACTACTGTTACCAGAATATTCTGCACTAGCACAAGTTCCAGGTATTTTCCACCTTTCACTTCTTTCCGGGTAGCGTTATTGTTCTCTTCTCTTCCACCCAGGCACGGAAAATTACTGAGTTTTTATTCCACTTGGGCAAAAACTTATGATTTTTTATCTGGCTATTTTGAGCACATAAAGAGCTTGTTTTACCATTAATTATGGAAAAAATAAAATGGTAACTAAAGTAGCCTTACTGCGGCCCGTTGCCTTAGTATAAAATCATATTTCATTTTGTCTTGGACTGTAAGTGCCATACCTTACTGTTAATCCCAACTAAATGCTTGTAATTGTTACATTAGTACATTCTACGCAATTGAAATGGTTGGCATGTACAATAATACAAGGAAGACTACATGAAAAAAAATACCTTCAAGTAGGTATAAGGTTTGGCTTGCAGTACAAATAAATAGTAGAGCAAAAAATTGCATGCTATGTTAGAGTATTCCAACTTTTTTCAATAATAAAATAAAATAATAAAATGAGTTACATGCTACATCTGTTATTCCCGTCAGCATCTTGCTTATATCTAAACGTTTAATTATAATAGGTAGGTACTATCGAGACGAGCCTGAGGATTTCAATTTTGACATAACATGATGAATGTGCTCAACGGTCGACTTCACAAAAATCCTCATTTAACACGTAGGCCCTAAACGGATTTACAATAAAAACTACGACTGTTTAATATGGACTTCAAATGAAATTAAGGAACATTAAACATGAAACGATCCAATTTAACGTTCACCTCAAGTTTTCCATAAGAAACTAAATTAACCTTCGTTGTTGAGAAGTATTTTCAGTGTATTAAGTAAGTCTTCCAACTTTATCCCGTCAAAGTGTTACGCGAATTCGAAAAATCAATTGAAAGCAGCCTTTTGGGTTACAGTTCATGTTAGGTCAGCTCAAGTTGGTATTGGAGCGAAGGTGTAAGTAATTGGGCTTACCGAGTAGGCTTTGCCCCATTGTTCAGGCGTGGGTTTGGCTCGGCGGATGTCAGAATGATAAGGGGTCAGCGTTGTGATGGGAAGGGTTATCATGATGAAAACCAAATGTTCTTCAAAAGTGTCTTTGTCACAAAAATCAATGAATTGGAACTCAGAATTGAGAAAAGATGGACATGCTTATGAATGCGTGTTGAGGAGAATCCTCGAAGACTGGAGTCGTCACTACACCGCACTGTTCCTTGAGAGCACGAACCGAGAACTGGGTAGACTCTCGAAAGACGGGCATAATTCGTTTGAAGGTGGCAAAGGAAAATGGCAAGCAATCGACTACGCGTGTGGAGAAAATGACGAATCTCTCCTGGCCTTCCTTCGGCTCTTTCTTTATGCACCAAGTACCAAACAACTCATCTCATAAATAGATTTTCGTTAGAGAAACACAGGGCCACATGGAGATCATACGTGGAGCACATGCAAAACGGGACTTCCTTCCCAATCCCAAATCACGCATCACATCACGGACACAGCCGTTGGCCCACCTACTCTCTCAATACAAATAATCCCTAATGCCCGGACTCACCACTCTGACAGGCGAGCCAGTTTTTACTGGTCCAAATGCCTTCTAACACGTGGAAATACTGTCATTACGAAGGCAGTATGCATGGGACATTTTTGTGCTGTAAGTTTGGTCTGAAAAACTTAAAATGCAAGGAAACCATTATTAACCGATCGCATTATTAATAACCTGCAGGTTATGAAAGTTAAAGTTACTGCGTCGGGCAAGGAATACACATAACCTAGTATAACGAAGTTAATGATTCTGTGGGTCTATCTATCTATCCTTCCGTCCGTTCACGTCAGGAACGGGACTGGGACTGAACAGCAGCGTGATAAACCTAATCCTAATGCCATTTATATTTAATCCTAATCCTGATCCTGATTGATTGTTCTGAATTCAGTAATGAAGGGCCAACAACACGTTTTAGGTACATATTTACGTGCAATTTGTAACCAGTTCAGTTACACTGAGCAGTGGTTGGCACTGATTCTTGGGCCAGCTAGTACCACATACACATATTGACATTTAATCTGGTTAGGTTTAGTCATGAAAGCTTCGTGGTTTAGTACGGTTTCCGCAACACGCTCATGGACGTATAGTTGCAAATGGTTAAGAACTACATATGCTTGGCGTTCTGTCTGTGAAATGGTTACAGCAATACCATGAAGCAATTTGTATGAGGAAAAGTGAAAGCTAAACTTTCACCCCTTCATGCAATAAAATCTATGTACAACAATAGGAACGACGCAACATGAAGCAATAAGAGCAAAAATCATAAGAAATACAAATTTGTAAGTTGTCTGGTTGTTGCTCTTATTAAGTTGTTCGTAATTGCTATTCGCTTGTATCCACTGTAAGTACTCTTACTCATGCATCAGGTATCAGGACTTTGAGGCCTTCACTCACCTGAGCTTCACTCGTGGAAGCGAAGAGGCGGCAGTGATAGTACAAGGAGCTCGTCTTGACGACAATACCGAAGAAATGTCTGGAGTCTGTGACGTCGTCCAATGCCACTTGAAAGCACTTGACCACTTCCCAGACGTGACAAGAAAATATGGGCGTACTGCCCAGGTCACAGGTGGTCACGCTCAAATTGTAGTCCTTCACTCTGACCACCACCTGTGTAGTCAAAATTAGTTCAATAAACATCCTAGAACAGATATCCGGTCAATTACTGATTATTTGTTTAGGAAATTGAATTACGCGACCGGCTCCTAATGACTGTACAACGTACAGGAAATCATGCCAAAGAGCCTGGAATAATGAACTGAAAGATGGGGAGCCTTAGTGGAATGAGACTTAAATGTAAGCAGTCCTCAATTGAGACTACAATCTTTCTGGTCGATCTTCATTCGATCTAAAATAGCGATAGGCTCATCCAGGCCTTAAAAGCGTCACGTCATCCAGCACAGTATCGACATCCCATGGGAAATAGCATCAATAACTCAGCATGCCCATTCTAATGCAGTGCTAATGCTCCATTGGTTTACGCTGGCTTGATGGAAAAGGGCATTAGGATTAATGTATTAGAAGTATGGATCTCATTCCCGAACTTTGTCGAGGAGGCTCAATAATATAATGGTACTATGTACTAGTTGCATGCTCTAAACCATTGTACTCTCCCCCTGAGTGAGGTGACAATAACGTTGACTATTGACTGGCTGAAATAAAGTACGTTTTGAAATTACATTGCTAATGGCAGAAAGGTTAAAAAAAGTTATTGTAAACAAGCAATTCATAGTTTCATTGGGTTTTGTTCTCACGCTCCATCGCGATCACGAGTCATCAGATCCACTTAAAATTTGAATAATTGAATGTCTATTGTCCCGCATACCTAAGTCCATCTCATACTGACTTATGACTTCAATTATTCTTTATAAATTAGTGGGGATACCGGAATCATAGCCTTGACTATTTCATTCCATACTAGGTTAGAAAAGATTTATTTTCTATTGGTTTACTGCGTTACTGTGTGTACCTAGCTTTTGGAAAATGCGAAATTCGACTGAGTGGCACGTATTTCAATGATATTTGTATTTTGTGTTTAGCTTGTCACTGATTAATTGAAAAACTAGGTACCTGTAGTCTGTGAACATGTGGAATCTTTATTGCAATAATTCAAAACCAGCAAGTATGGTAAATTGTAAATGGAAATGTCAAATCACAATGCGTACGAATACTCAAGATCAAGAGCACCTCGAGCTGGAAAAAAGTACAATTATGTTGTGTATGTAGTTAATTCCTGCCCAAAACTGGAGAATACTTTGAATCAATAGAGAATTCAATTTACTCAAGCATTAATATAGCTCGAATGGGAGTAAATACAATATGCAAAAATTGAAACCTAATACCTAATAGAGAAGCTGTTCATAGAAAATGTACGGTTTACGTATTTTACAAATAAATATTTGTCCTTAATATTGCGTTGTTTATCTAATTTAAATACAGGAAGTAAGCAGGCCTGTGTGCTCGCGTATCTTGAATCCAAATATATTGACTATAAAAGTATGGCTGATAAAATTGAATCTAATATGTAGATAGACGGTTGAAGGCTGAATTACAAAATTTTTTGAACTATGAAGCATTTGTGATAAGCTGAGGAGCATGTACATTACAGATATAAACTATTTTGTATTTATAAATAAAGTATTAATGGTGACTCAAATTATTTTCGGCCATTTGCCAACTTTGTTGAAAATGACAATATTTATGAAATTAGGTTTTCACTTGATGAAGCATGAATTATAGCGATTAATAATTATTGTATTGTGTAATAATAACCCTAGTCAGTTACTGATCCCTGATCATCTCAGTAAAACGAATTACTGGGAAAACTGATTCGAGGGTCTCTCCTGCTATCTTTTTAACTTTTTACTACTAATAATACTTACCATATCATTGTTGGAGAATCGCAGAATCTCTGAAATAATCCAGGGCATCATGCTGGACGTGTAAACGATCCCTGCATCCAGCATACTTGCTCCCATGTAAAAGAGTACGAAGGACCCTTCCGAACTGCCTTTTGACTCCAACTTGTCCATGATTGTCAATGTTGTGTTCGGCAATGCAGAAAAATATATTCGTAAAACGGTTTCAAAATCTTGACTTCACGGCTTCAAAATTAGCACAATTCGTACACGACTTTGAATGAAGGACAGTGTAATAGGCTCAGCTGCCTTGCCTCCATGCTTATCACATAATACTAAGGACAAGCGGCCGGTCGTCAACAGAAATCCGCAGAGTAAACAAGAAATACGAAGTCGTGTGTTACATTTACAACATTAATCCGGTGGTGTTGGCTATTTATAAATTAGGCTGTGGCTTTTAGGTCTGACGAGGAGGAAAAAAGAGTTTGATAAGCGATAGTGTGCATGAAGAGCTTCTTCTCTGTTTTGACTGATCTTGAGCTGAAAATTTGATGCCAGAACAACTGAACTTCATTACATCAGCATCAGCTTATGCCACAGACAAGCTCCAATCTCTCTCACAATAATAAAAATAGTAGGATCACATAATATCTCACTTTGAATTCACAAACTCAACGCATCTCTTCCGTCGTAGTAGATACTTTCCCACTCAGCCGAATTCCAATGCTCAGGGTCAGAGATCAGAAAAGGAAAACGTGTACAGCAAATAACTTGTTAACCACTTGTACAAGTACTTAGATTGTGACCAGTATCAATATTCCAGCGACAAAAGACACTCATGTAACTGCACAGATGATTCCATGTTCAGATCTCTGTTTATCCTCTTGAGCCAGAAGTCAAGCTATACAAAGTGTTCCAAAAGTTTGTGTACAAGGCCACTTGAAAAACACGACAATCCGACCTTTGTCGAGCAAGCAGATTGTAGAGTAGAATAGCGCAGCGGTGTGCAGTATGCTTGGGAACCTGTGACCTTGTCACCTTTCTTTCTTGTCAACAGTTACCTTTGAAACACCCTGTACGCACGTTCATTCACTGTTTTAGCGACGCACTAGGTACTAAAGACATACACCGTTTATATTAAAGCCTGCATTTATTAATGCAGTACATAGAGAATGTCAACGAACTTCTACGTAGTAAGAAGAAGAAATACTGTGATTACGTTTATTATGGCAACACTGACTAAAACGGCTTAAAACTGGGCAAAGTGAGAACTTAATAATGCAAGGAACGAATGTCTGAATGCCTACTGAAAGTTTCACACTAAGACGACACCGCCTCGTTGAAGGCAGACTTGGGAATAAACTAACCTCGTTGTAAGATTATAATTATATTCTTAGTTCAGTAATTATAGCTCTCTCCAGCTCTGGCAAGACATAGACACACACGTCGAGCAGGTTTATGATTATGACTATGAAGACCAGCCTTTTCAGTTTGAGTTCTCCAGGACGACCAGGACTACCAAAGTTCAGGCACTTAATATGCACTGAAGAGAAGAGTCCTTGTAGTTTGGCTTTTGAAGGAGATGCAAAAGGCAAAAGGCGTGCAAGAACTTCTACTGGAGCATTAACTATGTATAACAATTCAATAGATTGCTCAATTAGTTCAATCTACATACTGGCTATACGGATACACAGTCACCGTAAATCCTCTTCAAATGTCCTATTCCCCGTAAAAACCTCCAAATTACTCATTTTACAATCCCGTTAAAAATCGTCTCGAATGAGGCAATAACTTATAGCTATACAATGTACAACCACATATTTTGTTATTTTGTTTAGCATGGGGAATTACTCTTTTGACCCAGGGTCAAAGTGCCGAAAGTCAAGTGTCTTTAAAAAAACACGAACTGATCTAATATAACATCAAATCTAACAAACTACTACATGTATACATATATATATGTACAGTACATATCTACATTTACATATTATTTGAAATGCTGTGACTTTGACTTTTGACAAATAACGGATGAGAAAAGCGCTGTACTAAACGCCTGGGCTCGTAATTGAATATTGCTTGCATTTATAATGTAGGAAGAAGCGATGCTTATGCAGTATGCAGTCTTCTCATGTTCTCTACACTACATACAGTACTTAGGGATATGTATGTATTTGTTCCCCTCAATACTATACATACATCATACATGTATGGACATTTGACAGTTGGTTTTTCAGAGATGTTCATAGCGAACTGGCCATATGTATTGCAATACCACAAGATTAGGCCAAACTTGACGGAATCTTATAACCTTTGGGAATATTAAATCATTGCTAGCAGAGGTTAGGTTAGGTTAGGTTAGGAAAATACGTCAAGGGTGTTCTCAAAACCTTTTTCTTAGTGCTTTTATACATGGCTGTCCAGCTCGCTGAGCGGATAACTCAATATCACCATAATAGCGAGTTGGAGTTGATACTTGAGTCCGCGAGTTGTGGATCCTGAGGTGGATTGGCAAAAACGAAGCTGGCACAAAAATAAGTAAAAACGTTTAAATAATTGTCACCAAGGATTCCTCAAACTGGCAAACATTTCCTAGGAAATTCTTCATTCATCCCCAAAGCGGACATTTTTTGCACACAGCTGAGTTCAGTTGCTGCACAGTAAACACAGTTAACAGTGAATTTACAATATTAATATAAATTACATATGTAGGTATGGAAACGTACGAGGCATTTGGTGAGGCATATTAATTTAACGTTTTCAGATATAATGTGTAGGTATGCTCATAAATATTTGTTCTCTGGCCGTCGAGTTTGACGAAGCTGCCTTTACATTTATCATCGCGTGGTTTTTTACCTCTATTATATGTTAAAAATTAATAATTCAAATGTAAATAAACCACAATTCCTAACGATCCACAGAGCAGAGCTACTTTGGTCAGCAGTCAGCACTAGATCAGCGTTTGGGTAGTAATTCAATCGCCTCCTTTACCTTACGACCGTTTTCCTCCCTGTTCAATAAGAAATCGAGATAAGGAATTGTAGATCAAAACTTACTAAATATCAGTCCATACATTTTATTCATTACGATACCTATTACCTATTACTTAAGTAATAAGAATATCTATACGTCTTACATGTTCCTTCCTTTCAACATTTATTACCAGTGACATGACTTTTTAGGAGCTCATCAAACTGGCAATAATGTTGTGCCAGTGCCAGTATGGTAGTATGCCTAAAACCATTATTTTGTTTTGATTTTTGCCATTTCGGTAGGTAGCCAATTTTTTTGCCACAATCATTTTTGTCCATCTATCAACCAATGTCACAGACACTCGAGTCTCGGACTTAAATAGAAAGATGGATCGTAGAATTAATATAATCAGACTGGAGCCAGACGCCGGCGGACCCGAGAGCAGCGAAACAACAGAGAATCAAACCAGTATAATGATGTATTATTATTGTAGACCATGTAGTGCCTGCATTGGGGCATACGTGATACGATGTAAGGTGTAAGTAGGTACCATATTAAGTTGTCAGTCGGGCAAAAGTTTTGAAGTAGGAAATAGAAAATTAAGTTCATGGTAATCCGCCGTCATTATTTAGACTTAAATCAGCAACAGCACTTTCTGCGTAGCGAATATGATAAAAATAAATAAATGCGTGCCGTATTGTGAGAATTGAAAGTTGATATTAATATTAATTGATACAAAAGATGTAACTTAGTTTAATTGGAATGGTGCTTCCGGTGGTCAGAGTATTTTAACCGTTTTAAGCAATTGATTATAAATTATTCTTCCCTAGGGCCTGGGTTGGATGGCAAAACTTGAACTTATTTATAGAATTAATAACCTACAAAAAAAAAACTTACGAAACTTTAATGCCAAAATGTTAACATAAGTACCAATTTAAGTGCAACAATGTTCTCTGTGTAAGTACAAGTTAAACCCTATGCAGAGCTGCTCACGACTTCGCTAGCCATCGCATCACGCAGAGAGCTACCGTTCATAATCAAGAATATTTGAAATGGTTAAGCACAAATGTGGTCATATAAAAAAAAATTTCCATACTTGAGTGATGGCAACGCTGCTTTTGGAGAAATCCACAGGATTGATCAAAGCATGCAATTGCAATATGTTTCTGTATGCTATTATTATGCTATTACAGCCAACAGCCAATGAAATGTTGTTACACCGTTTTTACGATTTTACAATTTCATTCAACCTCCTTTATTCAGTATCATCAATTTATTACTAATTAGTTTACACGAAACGCGGTCGTGCATAGGCACTGACTAACTAATCAATCCAGTCAAAACATACTTAAATACAATGATCTCGAGACTGTATGTGCATAAGAGGCCCAGTAAACAAACATAAATAATACTTGAACCATTTGAACCCAATATTGTACTTATTCCATCTAGATAAACATTTCGAAGAACCAAAACTGTATTATTGTTGCCCCTAACCCTTTTGACCCTGACGTAAGTAGTACGAATAATTCTAGACTCCATGAACGAGTTTGACAAGGTGCATAGAGCGTAAGCACTAACACTAGGTAATTGTAAATGCCAAGTAGCGTATAGTTGATATGATTATATTAATTAAACTAACCCCGTTTAACACTTACATAAGTCACGATTAATTATAGGCAAAATATGCCGTACTGCCTCAGTCCATTTGTCTTAAATAATCAATTTATTTGCATTCGAGTAATATTATTGCGATTGAGATTACCTTAGCGCGAAAGGACGTCATTTCGATATCTTCCCACTACCCCGCGAATATTATTAATACGGACACGCGAATTACTATCGCCGCAACTACGTTATATTGACAATACAATGTGAACAGATTTGACCCGTCAGACATCAATTGGGAATCCTACACTGTGCACTTTGGCGAATATCATGTTACTCATGTCTAGTCTAGGAGCGTCTAGAATTAACTTACAACAGTGCAAGCGCATGACGCCCAGATTGAATTAGAATTTAACCGAACAAACAATAACTCCGAAAGTACAGCTCATGCCGTATGTCAATGTATTTATCAAAATCTGTTATTCGGACGCGAACCGTAAATAATACTTTGTACAAAATGAAAAACCAAAATTACGCCGATTTAGCATAAACTATTGCAAAAACGTCGATAATTAAATATACTATAAACAAAATTTCGTAATCTGGCTGAGCCTATCAATAATATGATTACTCCGCTGGTTAGTGTATTATATTCCAAAGTTGAGCTTAAAAACGTGGTATAAATGTGATGTCAAGAACCTGAGATAAATATTAGCGTCACCATACACAGATCTAGTAATTCAAAAATGAAGAAACGTACCCCTTGTACTTAATTGTAGTTTACAATTCTAACCACAAAAAACAACACTTTGTTTTTATCGAATCGAAAGCCAAACGCAAACTGAACAGCTAGACTAAACTGTAAACAGGAAATAACCACTAGAAGTAATTATTGCCAAAATAAATACTAACTACCGAACTATTGTGTCTCACCATCTAGGCCTAGCATGGAATCCAGAGCGACACTACAGAATAAATAGAGAGCTTCTAGCACTAGCCGCTTTACGCACCTAGTTCACCTATTGTAAAATCCTTATTGTAAAATCTCGGATTTCAAGGGATGCTGGATTGACAATCCGCTGTGATAGAAATGCATGTGTTAAGGTTGTGTTAAAATCGTCAATTTGAATCTTCCATAAGAGGCAAGATGGTGGGACAACTGAAATTCGAACTTGGTGTAAGAAACAATTAAAAATTATATAACCTGTGAGAGAACCCCTGCAGTGAAAATTTGTAAAAACGGGAATAAGCGCACAGGTCATTGTTGTCAAAAAAACTATTACCGTTGTAGACCTAGCTGAAGCGGCACAGAATCCAACAAAGAAGATAAGAGGCCTCGGACTTCAAACTTTGGTTTCCAGGTCGCACACTTTCCGTTTTCGCACTACCACATACATCCTATAATTGTACATGTACGCATTCAAGCTACTTTTGTAGACTGGACTTGATACCGTGCAGCTTGGGTTGGTCAAGGACTATAGATGAATCGTAGCAAAGAGAATTCCCGCCAACATAGTTCGCTCCTGAGTAATACCCGAGAGAGATTGATTGTGGTGCTGTTACGATGAAGCAATTGAAAGGTTGACTTAAGTGCACTGGAGGTCTGTAATCTTCTTAAGTAGATGAAGGACGGTAAATGCCTGGTCGACCATCCACAAATGAAAGTAAGGCGGAGGATAGGCGATTCATGGCCTGAATCTTCTGCAAATACAAATCCCGAGTTGCTTCAAATTCTCGTGTTCGGATCTCGCACTCACGAGTCCGGATAGCCTTTTCCTCTTCCCAACGGGCTCTGTCCCGCTCTTCAGACTCTTTCAAGTGAGTTTGGAACCAAGCGGGTGGTGTTAGGTCATCTCTCTCGCCGACACGCTCAATTCGGTCAGGCTCACCGCGATCACGGTCCCAGCGGTAGCGTTCCCCTCGATCACGACCACCATGGACACGTTCACTCTGATCATTGTCCCAGTGGTCCCGTTCACCGCGGTCACGTCGAAGTCTCTTCCCATTGAAGTCAGCACCACCGTTCAAATAGACCTCGTTCTTGAGTTCAGGTCTTTCTCGCTCTCGCATCGAGATATTTACGCCACTTGGAATAGAAGACATTTGGAAAGGCACCTACGAACAAAAATTTTGCATTATTATTTTGCTACTTCCAGAGACGCGATTACCTACACTACAATCTGATTGCTTCGGCGCTAACTTTAGACCTCAATTGCACACTACACATTGCACACAGCTCGTTTGCCCTCTTGATATGAACCACCTACCTCCTCTTCATCCAGGTCCGGATGACTTCTCTTGTTCATATTCGAGGGCGTAACCTCTTCAATCGTGATGGTGGGAATAGCCCGTCTTGGCCGCTCACGATGATAGGTGTTCCCATGATGACTCGTACTGTTGAGCTGGGCCATGTGGAGCTGAGGCATAAACCGTTGTGATTGTTGAGGGGACGGAGTCTCCCGGCTCGAACCCGTCTCCCGAGCCCGGTACTGAGCAAATGTGGCAGGCTCCACAGTAAGGCTCGGAGGGAGAGGCAGTGTGGTGGAATATTCCTACCAAATTCCAAACATACAATCAAATTGTGTGAGCACAGAGAGAGTAAGTATAAAAATAATACTCGAAAATTCTAGTTGTCTTCATTATGTCACATATTTATATTTTTCAGGGATAAAAAAACATTTAAAAAAATAATTGCTATAAACATGAGAGTCGTTTGTTTAAAACACGTTGTAAAACAAATGAAAAACATCTTTAAAAAAAAACGGTTTCTTGTAAGTTTTTAGCACTTCTAGCCAAAAATAGGTTAGGTACATGGAGTGGAACAATGGTTTTCTAGGTCCAGTTTCTCTCCAGTGGCTGGAACGGCTGTAAAAACATAAAAGCTGTTCTGCCACCCACAGGAATTCGAGCTCGTGTGTCTCATGAGACTGGACAGTTTAAAGCGTCTCCAGACGTAAGTGCTCCAATCATATTCAAACTAATGCTTCCTCAATACGATTTCACAATGTTAAATAACAATGTATACCTTGTGGTTGTAGGTATGGCCCTTGAGGGTCATATTGGGCGGCTCAGGCTCTTCTTCGTTCTTTTCTTCTTCATCATACACGTAATCATCTTCAACGAATGGGTCCCCTTCCTCTCCTTCTGAATCACTCAGCGTCACCGTCAGGAACTGTTCAACACGAGTGGATTGATTATTAGTTCAGCTCGCTATCTTTCAGTTCAGAAGAACTTGCGAACTAGTCGACAATCCCGGACCAAGCGGAAGCAGTACATAATCTAGATCAGACCGACTTACGCAATAGCCGTCGCATCTATTTAAACTGTAGGTAATCCTCACTCCAATTATTATAGTTCTCCCGTCATGTCTTTCTGGGCTTGGAACCCAAACCGAATGATGAGTCAAATAAAATTTCTGGGCTTAGAACCCAAATGATAACTCAAAGTATTCTAGGTTGACAACAGAGTGAATTTCGGAGAACTTTGCTTGCTAAGTCATAAGTTATAAGTACCATGTATTTAAGTCTATTCGCACTTGATTCTGCACTGATTCAGCTCAGTCCAAGAGAAATAATCAGGACCGTATAGCGCTTCTACTGCCACCTTCGATTTGAACAGGAAAAAAGCCAGTGCAATTTATAAAAAACTTAATACCCCAGAGAACAAAAACCTTCAGTCCATGGCTCTGCGTGACAAGCTCAACCAAAGAAGACACGGATACCAACCGAGAATAGATTGGAAACATAGATTTAACGGATTATTCAGTATACTCTATCATAAGTTATTGTGAAATTCGCTCTGGATTCCCAACGAAAGCTACAAAAGCTTCATCACGAACATTATCATCCTGCGTGCGACATAAATTAAACAATATATGTGGTATGTCAATTTACAGCTAATACAATGGTTAATCAATACGTCTCCACTGCATCGCATGAACTAATTATACGATTCATAAAGGCATCTAAATAATAGTCAAGTTCTAGATCTTAAGATTAGTATTAGATATATAACAAAACGACAAATTCATGAAATATAATAAAGAGGCATTGATTAACTCCAGTCCCTTAGCGTACTATCGACATATCACAGGTGACATTCTTATGTGGTATTATTGACGGACGACGGTACTCGTGCTCAATGTGGTGGAAAAAGTACATGCACATAACTCACAGGACGAAGAACTGAACCCAGGACAAGTACCTAAATAGTCTTACCTTATGCATGTCACTTTCTTCCCCTCCATCTTCCTGCTCCTGCTCTTCTAAGTCCTGTTGGTCATTTTCTTCGGTGTCTTCAACGTCATCTGAAGTTTCGGGTCCGTAGCACCCTCCGTTGGCAGCCATGTCAAAGGAACCGAATCCGGCTGGATCCTTCTTCTTCCAATACTCATACAAATCATTGTAGAACTCCCATGTGTAAGGAAAACGGTTGATTTTCCCCTGCGTTCCTCGAGAAATAGTACGACGAAAGGATACGAGCAGGTTCCGCCACTTCTTGTCACCTAGTATCAGGAAAAGGATTCAATAGTAAATCAAATATCATTTATTACCAGATAATTACCGCTTCTTTAATTATGTTATTGAACTTACATATACTTGGCGGAAATTCAAATCCATGATCTAAATAACAAAGATAAATTATTTTGCTTTAAATGGTAAGAAAATGCATAGCGCCTCCCTTTTTGACTTTCCAGAGTAAATTCAGAATTTTGAATAAATTGAATCGTACCACTCAGAACACCAGCAATACGTTCCCATAGATCCATCTTTCGTTGATTCGGATCGTCGAACTCGGAATCGAGAGACGTACGGAGTCCAATAAGTAACCGTGTCGCCTCCTTTGTCCAATTGTAATTGACAATTTCTGCAATCAAACAAAAATGACTTTGAATTTACAATGAATATTGAGTGACAAAAACAACAACATACAACACACAAAATATGCAAAAAAATACTCGAACCCGACAGAAACTGAAAGTTGTAATTCTGAAACACTCAGGACTCAGGAAATGAGATTTAGTATAATAGGTTATTTTTGAGAAAATAGAACAATGAAATAAAATACCAATGACCAACCAAAAACCAAACGCTACCAACAAACCAATAACCCAAGCCCACGTACAACGTATTTGAGTTTTTTATTTTAATAATATTAAAGCGTTTACATTAATTCATCACTTTGAATAATTATCTAGTAATTTTATAGTTGTGTACATGTAAAGTAGTGATTAGTGACTCTAATTTAAGTATTTGATGTTATTACATCACATCTGTAATTTTTAAGTTGGTGAACTTACTTGGATCCCTTTGCCATACGACTTCTTCATTAGACTCTCCACCGAGGTCATCACTCTCATCCTGAAGTCCCGAGTTCGTGTACCTACCGGTACTACTGATGTTCAGGTCGACGTCTTGAAACATGGTGCCACGGGTGGCCGCTCAATGCTAGCTCACACAGCACCACTTCACTCTTGACCACAATCCTATCAGCTCTCCCTCCAACTGGAATTTACGGAAATCGTGATAGTACCGCTTACCGCTACGGTTAAGGCCAAACTTAATTCGTCAATCGGTAAAGTGCAAATTGTTAGGCAAGGGCGTCGGCGACGGACGTTCCCGAGCTACGTACGTCTCATGCTGCATCCGATGATGTCCCACTTTATTGTATGTGATGTATAGGATATTTCGACTACCGCCAGAAAGAAAGGGTGTCAGCCGTCAGTGGTTACAAGTTAGGTACAACTACTGAGGCCGTAGTAGACGCGTCCCAGTCACAAACACACAATCCGTTCCGTTTGGCGTTCACGATTCGCGACACAATTGAACTCCAAATCAGCTATTTCTCTGTGAAGTTGAACTCGAGCGGTTACTCTGTATCGCTCAGAACAAAGAGGACGCTTGTAAGCTCCTTCTATAATTCTCCCTTCCCTATCCTAGAATACAACGAGCTTCATTGTGGTCTAAGATATCCTTTATACCCTAATTCCGTCAGTTTTTTCTTCCGCTCCTACTTGGTGCTGCAGAATTATTCTGCCAAGATGAATTTAAAGATATGACTCGGTAACAAGTAACAACTTTGTAGCAACAGACTGATAACCAGCCGAGAGTCACCTTTCAACAAGTAGGAGTGAAAGAGATGTGTTATTCAAACGGTATATGTAAATGTAACCGTTATTTAAGTCAAGCACAATCTGATGACCTTAAACCCCTGAACAGATCCACAACTCACTATTATTGCTACCTTCATAAAATGCGCTTGTCATGTTATGGTTTAGTAAGTGTGTAGGTAGACATCTTTCCTTCTGATGCATGGTTTATTCAGTTTCTGATTGGTTCTTCTAGATTCAGTATTTACAGGCTCAAAAAAACACGACTTTCTACTCTACTGCAACGTGAATCGTGACCAACTGTAGTGTATTATATGTATTACACCCATTTGTCTGATGGCACCAAGGTAACTTGGGCTCTACTGGAGGATAAAAAGGTGTAAAAAAATTTGGAAATAATGTATTGTTGCGCACCGTTGATGTTTCGCTCCATGCTCTTACGTGTTCGAATTCCAGCGATAAGTTTGCTTCGCCATTCAAGGAAGATTGTATGGATCTTAGCGCTAATATCATGTTCAGAACATGTTCTCCTAGACCCAACTTACACCCCCCCCCCCCATTACCACAGTATGAAAATCCAGGGCCGCCCCGACGGTGAATTCTAGTGAAAGCAAATTTCAGGGCCCAAAGGTCAAGGGGCCCGAAGGGCCCCAT
>JAQFXY010000356.1:0-32837 GCA_034693865.1 Ceratophysella sigillata
CAATATGAAAAAAATTGACATAAAAAGCGCCGCAGGCCGAAATTTTTTGAGTTAAACACTAAAAAGTTAGTTAGACTTAACATTTCGGGGGGGGGGGGGGGGTCTGGACCCGGTGGACTCGTTCCTGGCTACGCCCCTGCCGGTAAGGCGAAAAAAATCCCCAACAAGAAAGCGACCTGCGAAAATCCTTGTACTAAAAAAAGTTCCCCATAAAGTGTTCTCAGATGAGTTCGTTCAATTAAAATACTTTCGGTGCTCCTTACTTAAGCTTTCAAATGGAAATGCAATCCGATGACACGATATTTACCCTAGTCTTAACCGTAGTCTGTACAGAACCTGTTCAAAACTAAAAGATTTAGTCAAAAGGTAAAAACTGGACTTTCGCTGAACTTTTTCTCTGGAATAACGACATACTTTTTGGAAGTTTTGGGTTGTGAATATTCGTCCTAATGCGAAATGTAAACGTCTTAATGGGAGTCGCCTTAGTGGATTCAAGTTCTTGTAATCAGGAAACGTAGGTAAAAGGTCTTAGTACTAATAAAATAACCGCAGTTCCCATTTCCGACTGCCCTTGACTTTCAAGTAGGCCTTCTTGTGTTGATTCTAAAAATTAACACCCTAAGCCAACCTGCCATCCCTCCCTCTCTCTTTGCGCTTGGAAGTGGATTCGATTTGTCAAGACTCGAGCATGGCTCCAATGCAGCATGAGCGCTCACTAATGACTTGGCCTAAGTTAGTAAATAAATAATGGGAGAAGATTTGGCTTGTTCTAAACCTCCAAGTCCATATCCCACTCATGCCTCATACTTGTCTCTCTACCTGAAGGATGGGAGCTGAATTATTAAAATTAATTCCATTACTAGCCGCCGCACTGTCAGGCCAGCCTTTCTTTCCCAATGTCAGGCCAAGAAGGGCAAATACGTTTAGCGAAGCAGGGATCCATGTTAGAAGGTATCATAAGCATAAGGTATCAAGCCTATTTAAATATTTCTTGAGTCCCGTTGCAGAGATTTAGAAATGTTCTAAAGCGCGCTGCTTGTTATTATTACGCTAAAATTCTTGATGTAAGCCTTTGACTAATTTAAAAATCGTATTCAGGCCTTTTACATTTCTACTAATAATAGACCTGAATTCAAATGCATTTCCTCTGACGGCGCTCTGCGTTGAAGATTACCAGCTTCATTAAATATGAAACTTGAGCTGAAGCTGAACAAGTGCATTAGGCCATTTCCTCTTATTTTAAAACTCCTAATTATTTTGAAAGCAAAGGCTCCGTTTCCTTGAACAGTTGGTATTAGACGTTGAGTGCGCTCATGTTCATATTTATTTCCTTTGATGTCAATCCTCTCAAAATGTTTGTTGCGATCATCAAGACAAGTCGAGACGCCCACGATCTGTTTTGTACTCTGGGAAAGTTCCACATACTCTCATGCCCCGTGTTGAGTTGAGAGAGCGTATCATCATGGGGCACATGGTTCTTGATCTTAGCTCTTCTCTTCCTAACAACTCCAGTATTGCACATTTCTGACTTTTTGAGATCAAACTGATTTTTGTAGAAGGATCTGGAAAAGTCGGTGGGTGTGCAATTCCTTTGATTACTAGGACGTCGGTCATATGGTACATGTAAGATGGAGGAAGTACACAGGGCTTGTACGAGATACCCATTGTTAATCTCAAAGAGCGTGTCTTTAAAGCTAATGAGAGTTCATCTCAGGAGCATTTACTTCCTGAAACCCATTTACAAATCCTATTTTGCTCTCCATTGCAACTTGCAACATTAATTACAACAAGGGCGACTCAGATTTAGAAATAGAGAATATATATTGGTATCTTAATTTAAGTCTAATCTAGATCAAGGACTCAGATCCCGGAGCAAGGCTGTAAGTTATTAAAAAGCCGATTTGCAAGATTTCCAAAGCAACAAAGCCCGACATATTTAATCCTACATAATAGTATGTATAAGCCTCGTAGTATAGCCCAGTGAAGAGCTACTTACATGAAGTTGGCCAGTCATGTAAAAATCGCGCCATTGATTTGCCCCTTGATCTTATTTCATTAGCTGTCAACCGGGCAAATATGGAAATGTTATTCTATAATTATAAAGGCAGTCCACCTTTCTGTCAGGTTTGTATTATTTTGAGGTACAAGCTGTTTGTATTCCATGTGCCTTGGCATTGGATTGAACTATATTATTATTTAACTTAGGTTAGGCTTGGCAAATTTTTTCAAATAGCTTTTTCCTAGCGAATCAGTTCATTGTCGACAGAAGAGTATGTAATTATTTGGGATTGGGACTATTTACTCCTGTATCGACTCTCAGTAGTTAATTCTACACAATTATACGAATCCCGCGTACTTAAATGTATTACGATGCTTTTTATCGTCATATGGCCTTGTGTATGGTTAAATAGGAAAAAATCTCGAGGCTTTATGGTTCAACAAAACATGCAGTACAGTAGACGGAACCGAGCCTAGGCTCAGAACATAGAACATAGAATAAGCCATTACAGCTCCAGAGCTTGAGCCTTAATGGAGTGCGAGTAGTGCTTTAATGACTTCCGTTTCTCTATCTCGGTCTATTTGATTTGATTTCAGATTCGTGCTGAGCCTAGTCACAGCCAACCTCCTAATTTCCAGCATTAGCTCTCCACTGATTCTGTTCGAGACGATCCTGACGTACTACTTGTTGCTCCCCTGCACGCCCCCACTCATTTCCACCATTTCCAACTCCATCACGTTCAGTGCCATCTTCTCCACGCTCCTGATTGCCACGGACCGGTTCTATGCCGTCACGAGCCCGCTCCACTACTCCATGACCATCACGCGGGTTCGGAGTCAAGTGATGATTGTGGTGGCCTGGCTGTCGGCCATCTTGCTCTCCATGCCCTACCTCCTTCTCTGTCTCCTCCCGGCAGATTCCGAGTTCCACCAGAGCCTCAACCTCGTGTCCACCTCCCTCCAGGTCATCCTCGGCTACCTCCTTCCCTTCGTTAGCCTTTGCTGGCTCTATCTACGCATGTACCATGCGGCGCATCGGAACTCGGAGCGCACGCGCAAGCACTCCATCTCGGGGGAACTACTCACGGTGTTGGACGGGACGTCGAGCGTCATTCCGCAGGTATAACCGAACCCAGACCCTAGAGCCCTCTCGGTCCTTTCCATACCATTGGAGCTAAAATCATAGGAGCTATAAATCACAGGGGCTAAAATACAGATAAAAGGAGCTAAAATACAGATAAAATGCGGAATACAATAGTAGGAGCTAAAAATCGTAGAAGCCAAAGTGATAGGAGTTAACTTCCAGATAAAATGAGCTAAACAATAGTAGGAGCTCGAAATCATAAGAGCTTTAAATAATAGCTAAAAATCATAGGAGCTAAAGTAATAAAAATAGCCTATTCCTTAATGTTTGACAATAGATTGTAAATGCTTGTTTATTTTAAAGATAATTAAAGCATTTATTAGATACTTATTGACTCTACGTTTTTTACCGATCTTTGCGTATAACCGACCAAATCTTCAGCTCTGTCTATCTATATGAAGTGACCGGAATTGAAGTTTGGTAAACAGCCCTAATGTACTATTGTTGTCATTGCTACAGACTATCGCCTGACATATTGGAGAATAAGCTGTTTCGATTACTGTAGCTGATAATATTTAAGCATTGTAATCGAGTACCGGATTACAGCTTACATATGTATAGTCTGAATAAAATATCACTAGATCGCAGAGGTTACACGTAAATTTTACTATTTGCTTTATCATATTTACAGAGAATACATATAAGTACTCTAGATCAAAGATTATAGATTACGATTACAGTAATCTGGACAAAAAGTAGTCAGTAGTCGATTACGCTTTCCTCGAATCGTAATTGTACCTACAATCTAGCCTTTGTAGCTTAATAATCTGTTCTCGATTGCAATTTTCCCTAGTTAAGTCCCTGTCCCTGTCACTAGTGTTGCTGAACCTGACTTTTCTCTTTGTACAGGGCATTGACTTCCTCACGCACTACATGAACCCATTCTCCAAGAATCCGATGGCAGGCTCCGTCATTCCCACCGGGCCGCTCTCCGCCACTGGCGTGGTCGTCGTGACCAAGAAACCGCGTAGACGCAGCTCCAACGGAAGCTCCTCTTCCCTGCTCTTCCGTGAAGAAGGCCGAGCCATCAAAACCGCTTTCTTCGTCCTCGCATCCTTTTTTCTCTGCTGGACGCCGCACTTTGCCCTCGTGCTCGTCACAGAGGTTGGGAAGCGGGATCAGAGCCAAGTGCGACAGAACTACAGGTATGGGGATTGGGGGAATTTCTTTGGCTCGGCCGGCATGCTCCTCTCCTCCGTTCTCAACCCTTTCATCTACGTCTTTCGGAACAAGATGGCCTGCAAGGAGCTCACCAAGCTCCTCTGCGGCTTCATCCGGGCCCACAGAGACCAGCTCAAGGACAACAACAATTCTCACAACAACAACCATCATCACATGACGAATGGGGAAGTGGGCGGGAGGACGCCCAATTGTCGCAGATACGACTCTTGCACCGACTACGACGCCCCGCCGCTCCACCAACCCCCAACCCCGCTCCCCAAAAGCCCCCGTCGCTCCTCCATGAAGTCCCTCACGCCACAGAGCTCTCTCAACTCCAACTCAACGCATGTGCACTTGAACGGGATCGGGAGCAACGACTCGACCTCCAGCTCCGCCGACTCTCCCATCATGCTCATCGAAAACGGACTTCATCAACCCAATCAAAAACCGCCCTTTCTCCGCTCTCTAACTCTCCCGGAAGCAAACACGCAACAGGCACGTGTCAAGTTTCCAGCCCATCTCACCCGCCAAAACTCACATGTTCAGCGGACAATGTCAGGTCCTGGGTCGAACGAGGGTATGCGAACGCATCTAACAAGGCCCGAACCCCTCCGCCTCACGCCCACTCAATCCCGCCGCTCCAAATTTGTGCGTCAGGACTCGGTCTGCAGCATTCTCTCCAATGACTCGGTCCTCATGATTAATGAAATTTGTCTCTGCGGCCCGCAACACGCCCATCTCCAGCCGCACCATTACAGTCCCTTGCAGCAGCCCATGCGCCAGGCGTCTCTGCGCGGAGAACGACATGCCAAGTGTAGCAGTAGCAGTAGCAGTACGGAAATCAGTCCACGGGCCCACCATGACACGACCAGTGGGAATACGCACAGGGAGCATAACGGGAGTTTTAGTGCTCCGTTTCTCCGATCCTACTTACGCCAGGACTCGAACTTTAGTGACAGGACGACGGATTCGGGCGTGGTGCCTGACTACCGTACGCGATCCTCAACTCCGACAAGACGGCAGTCGAGGACCAATAGTCACGTCTCCTCCGCTCTCGGTGGACAGTGCACAACGACGTTCGTGTTCCCATCTCCCGACTCCTCTGCTCCCAATGCTTTCGAGGTTCATCAGGGTCATGGACCAGGTAAGGGCTCCCCAGGGTCCACTACAGTCTCAACTGATTGTGTCAAACAATTGCCATTTCTACAAACAACCATTTAACTTGATGAACGAGGCTAATCTCAAGTCTAGGTCTAGGCTCATACCAATCTTTGTGTGCATATTCCTAGATATTTTGGAATTTTGTCAGTTCTGAGCTTGTTAGTAGACCGGGTTCCGTTAAAACGGTGTACACCTTGTAACAGGATACAGAAAATAGTCAACATATTGAGACAAACTGCAGTATTAGTCAGTCAATTAGGCTATGAACTTCAATTGGAAAACAATTCCACCATTGGAGAAAGTCATTTTGAGTTTAGCGATAACTACAAATATACTCTAGCAAAAACAGGTTTTGACAGAATGCCACATAAAATATTAAAACCGTTGCAAATGAACCAGGTTTATTAACAAACCATTGCTCCCCATCTTCTCGTACGAAATGACAAGGTATGAATGCTTAAGCCAGGAAATGTTTTACTACTACTTACTACAATTCAATGTGCTGAAATGCGCAGAATATTAAGAGTCCGTCTGTACCTAATAATGAAAGAGAAAGCAAAGATGATATATCTTCTATATTGTATTTATGATATCTTTGTGTATGCGTAATTGAGTTGTGTTCTGCGGCTGTAGAAGTGTACCTGCTACATGTACTCTTGAGTTTCAGTAATTAATGGTATTCTAATCCCAGGAGCCAGTTGAAAATACGGAGCTAAATGCTTTTGCGTACACAAGTTAAGATGGCTCAAGTACCTTAATAAGTCTCTACAGTCCCTTCTGAATTATGAAAACATAATCTCGGTCCTAGTTCTGCAACTCAAGTATTGTTCACTCTTCTGGGTACTGCTACCGCAAATGAACGGAGTTTAACGACCTTTGAACACCCACCAAATCAGTCATTAGCATTTAGTAGCTAGTCATGCTCGAATTATCGTTTCCAATGCTTTTGCATTGTGCGGAGTTCCGTGGTTTGAGGGAACACAAAGAGCTGATGAACAATTAGCAATATAAGGCGACTCGTACTTGACATACATGTATCCACACATCTCAATGGACAGCTTATGAGAGAAAGGCGGTAAGAGCGGCTGAGGAGGTTTCTCCATAAATTGCACGACTGTTCAGCTCGTTACGAGCAATCCTGTGAATCAACGAGGCGTTGTTATTGTTCATCAAAGGAAAATATGGAATTTGACACTGTCTTTATTTAGTCACACATGCCTCCCAATCCCAAGGGACTTGCTTGATCAACCTGAAAATCATCCAACTTGACAGGAGCGGAATTGAGGAACCATAACATTAACGACATATGTGGTGAAACTGGAGGCTTCTCTACTACTGGAACGTAGAGTAATTCAGACAGGACTACTTTCACGCAATCATACAGAGCTGCGTAGGACGAGCAGAGAATCAGCCGTTAGACGGGATGTACGCCTGCCACTGCAGGCAATCCGGCAAGTGTGTAATTTAAACGAATGGCCAATCCGCTTTGGGCTGCTCTGTACTTTTGCATATTTTCACTGTTTTAAATTCAGTAATTAAGTTTTATATTACTTTGCTCCAATAACGTCCATTAGTGGCATATTTTCAGAAGCTTTCACCCTGACTTTCTCCTGAGAAAGTTGACAATTTTATAAATCTTGACAAATCGGAAACAGGTCATGAGGCGTAACTGGTTTTTAGTATACTTCCCAATTTTGACGTTCTGTTCTGCTACTCATCCCTTGCTTATTAGTACCTCCTAAGGTTGACTGAGTTGAAATAGAATAATTGATTAGATTATTGACATAACTCTGAGGGAGAAGGGGCTTGTTTGCATGCGGCGAGTGTCTTCTAGCAGGTCGCACTTAAGTAAGCTAGTAAATTAGGTACTTTGTTTATGTTAAATATTAATTACAAAACTTGTGTTGTCTTTTGTGTTAGCCAGAAGGCCTCGTGCTACTCCAGAGCCCAAATGAACTGAACTATGAGCCCGAGCAGGTCCTTAATTACTTTCTAGGTTAGTTAGGGAAAGCCTCTAGCTTAGGCTTTTAATTGAATCAAGACGGTCCTGGATGCTTCCACGACTCCTTTGAAGGGCAAACGAGGAGCAGAAGAATATACCTTACTAAGACTCAATTCAATTACACCTTAAGATCTCTCCAGGCACATCACGACACTTAGGCCTAAGAGCAGGCACGAACTTCTCACGAGGCCAGTGGCACATGACATATGACCCGAACGCTACGCACACATACCGTGCATTACATCCGCAGAGCGGAGAACACCTGGGCGGCAGATATACCTACGCCACTAAGCTCGCGACAGGCGACCATGAACTTGATTCTAGCTCCAGCCTACATTCCACCATGACTTGAATTCCTAAGTAACTCATACATTATTTAGTGTGTGAAGGCTAATTTACTTTTACAATATAAATTGGTTTAGTTCAGAGACGGCGTGTGAGAAGTTCCGTACGCAGGAATATACAACGAACTTGGCTCCTCAATGTCGCGCTTTTGATTCCACGTCAATCGCACCCGGGTGAATAGGGCACCACAAACTGTTCTACCGTGAATTGGGTGCTGTGCTGTAATAAATACATCATTCTTAAGCTAACAAGTCTGGTATAACTGGTAGCTAATATCAAATACATAAATACGAGAAGATTGCCTGACATAGTCCATGTCCATAGTTTATGTTTTCACTCTGTAGTTGATGTATTTGATCAGGCTGGAATCGACGGACAGAACGTTGACCCATAGAGTGACAGGTACTTGAGATGCGTGGACAGATTCTGTGATTTACAATATGAGACATTGGGCATGGTGTGATACATAGTACAATACTTACCCACGTTTTCACGACAGAACAGAGCTAATCCTAAGTACATACATGACAGTACATGGACTCGGTGGAGCTATTCCTGGTACGCTTAACGCATAACCAAACCCTGAAAAGTTCTTGTCGCTCTTCTACGCCTGCTTATGGGAACGGAACAGGTGAAAGTCAGTATTTAGGAAAGTGGGATTTGGTTTTTTTCCATAAGGTTAACGGTGAGCCAACTCCGTGTAAGAAACCCTGCATAGTAATTAAGTAATTAGCTAGGATTAAGTCCGGCATTGTACTGAATACTCATTCCATTTGTACGCTATGGAAACCCAGAAGAGATGAATTGTAATTCGTTCTACGTAGTCTATTGTAGTTGGTCTGCAAAAGTTTGTAATTAGTTTTAATTAGCGATGAGCCAAAGAGAAAGTATCCGGTCAGGACAACGTTCCGTTTATTTTTGTCCCATTAGGAGAAGACGACCAGCTTCGAGCCTGTAACTGACTCTGTCATAACAAATGCTCTCTCTAATTATGCATTTTAGGTGCATGTAGTGCTAAACCTCGCCTATCTGAACATATTATTTGCTGTGAGATACAGCTGAGAATTTACATACAATGACAACACTGCCCTTGCTCTCTGTGAACTTAACCCCCTGGCATTTAAATACAATTTACCTCGTCTGATGTATACATACCCAAGTACTATGTAGCTATATAAATAAAATTAACTGTACAGTTTGGTATTACAAATGATCTGATATGCGTAACATGCGTACCTCCTACAAACCAGCCAAAAGAAACGTGATGTGAAAAATGAAAACATGTGAGAAAAAATGAGTGACCTAACTACATATATTGTTATATTGTATCTTATTGTTGTGCTGTTCGTGGAACAAGGCGTACCTTTATGTAATTACGACATCAGTCAATATTTAAGTTATTGGTGGTGATAGATTTTATGGAAATTGTGAAATTATAATGTACTGTGCTAAACACGTGGAAAAGCGTGCATCTTGAAACTCGGATCTAAGGTGAAGTGATTTTGGATTATGTTGCCTATAAAATACTGTACTTATGTAATTAATATAAAATGTAACATTGTGAATATTCAATTTATAGTTACGCCTAGTTCTAAGAAATTGTATGTATTCTAAGTTTTGGTTAGATAATAGATATGTTAGGATTTCAATTTCGAAGGGAAAAAAATATTGGAGAACTTTAAATGTGGAAAAGAAAGATTATAATACAAGTTGTATAATAAACTTCAACAGAAAACGGAAATCGTCGAATATTGAACATTTACCCTGTGTAATATTGGTGTGCCATGTACTTAATATATGTAATATTCTAAAGGAACTCAATATGAAGTTTATTCTAACTTGTTACAGTCTTGTTGAAGCTCTTTGAAATTAAATGAAAAAAGTGAATGTAACATTCTGCGAGAAACAATGTATTGTTTTACATTTTTTGCCTCTATCAGCTACAAGCTGAATAGTGAACTACAGTTTTTGAGATGCACTCGTATATTAATATAACATTACAAGAACATAGGCAATCGGCATAGACAACGAAATTTTAAAGCGTCGATACGAGGACCGATGAGGTCAAAGTGTTAAACACCCACGGAGAAAGCCGATAAAAATACGCGCAAACACCCTTGGAAAACTCACTCTGGCTTGTCGGAAGACCTAGACCCGGTTTTCTGAAAACGTAAGTTAAAGCACTAGAATCAAGGAAACTGGCTTTGCGTACAGGTGCAAACAAGCTTTCTCCATGCGTGGTTACCGCCTTGGCCCTGTTCCTTACGTCAACCAAATACCTGGTACGCTTTATATTAACGTATCGAGGCAGCTTATTTGAGATAAAAACGTATTTATTAAGAATTTTCATGGAGTAAAGTGCATTTAATTAATGTCATAGTCATTCATTTGTCCTTAATGCCACGTCACCTGGGCGTTTTCATGCTAATTGCTAATCCGTGTAGAAGTTAGAATAAGGTCCATTCGAAAGCTATGAAGAGGCTAGTTAGCGCGGAGGGGATGGGCGAGACGACCAATAAAAACAGGTCCAGTTAAACGATCATTAAGCAGGAACATAAAAGGCCTATCAACGGAGAAGAATGAGGGAGATGAGATTGGATAAATGGATACGACAGTTCCGGCAGCAGCTGCAGCACCCTTTTCGTGGATATCCAGAGCAGTTTGATGAACGATTTGAGAAACGACGTGCTTATCACCCACTTTCGTTAGACCGCTCAAATCAGCTCTCGAACTATCAAAGAGGGCATTGATTCCAAGCTGAAAGAAAAAAATGTTTCATTCTTACGGACAGAATTCCCACTCACGGCTTTTGATAGCCTATTATTTCTATTATATGGCAATAATGCACGATACGGAGCCTCGGCAGGAATTAGTATGGTAGGCATTCTCCGAAATAGAATACGATACAATAATGTATTTTGGCTTCATAAGCTCAATAATACCATCACTCACGATGCGACTGCAATGCAATGAAACGCTATGGACAGTTTCACTATCCTTTCGGGACAAGACTGTTGCCTCAATAGAATAGCCAAGAACGGAACTGGGATTTTTTGTTGTTTTGACACGAGAGAAAAGCTTTAGAAAATAGACGAGTTGCACCATATACGAGCCTATTTATTTCTCTGAATTGGCTCCAACACTACTGAGCACAAAATTCCTGACGTGGAGATCAAGATTGCATACGCATGTAATTTTAGGGCGATTGGTATTCAGGCAACCACCATATGCCTATGATGCAACATAATTTCCAGAGTTACGTAGGTTCGTCTAAAGAGGAGAATATTGGCTTGAGATAAGCGTCCCGCAGCTGTTCGTTACAGCATGTAAGAAGTTGGACCCGCTCTTCTGCGTCAAACACTTGACCTAGAGTTGTAGCAAATCTTAGAAACAGATAGAATTTCACCTTTTGTTTCCGAGAAATTGGGTCAAACTTCTTAAATACTGTAACACTGCTTCAAGGCTGATGTCTAAAACTAATATTCGCCTCTCAAGGCGAATTTTAGTTGTCTTGTCTTAATGCCAATCGCCCAATGGAAATCAACTCAATGGCCATAGTCCGATTAATCTCAAATCTTAAACTTTACTTACCCCTCGCAGCACATCCACCAAGTCGTAACTCACGTCCAAGCGGAATTTTGGCATTTTAAGAAATACGTTTCGATTCTGCTTCTTGATTTCATTGGAGAGTAGGTTCATGGAATACGCCTTGAGCCGATCTTCCAACTTCTCCAAACTCTCATCTGGTTTCAAAATAATGAACTCAAACCGATGATCCTTGAAAGGTAAGGAGATTGCTGTGGCCTCGAGCTCCTTGATATAGTTGTAGGCATAGCTGCTTTCCGTCTGCATCATTGGAATTGTCAGGTTTTGTCCAGAGGCGAGTTGAAAGGTTCCCAAAGAAGTAACGGATTCGTCAAACGGACTTTGCCACTCTCCACTGAAGTAGAGCGCATTTGCCATAAAGACAGACGTGGTCGGACTGATGCTAGAGGGATCAACTAGCTTTCGGATACGGTTCCTCGTAATATTAGCCACCCAGTTGTTAATTAGCTTAGCAGCACTTTGAGGTGAGTAGAAGTTGGTCTTTTGTATTTCGGAGCGAAGCTGATTTCGAACCTGGTCCGCGTATGTACGGTTTAAGAAAACTCCTTCACGAAGAAATATTCCATTTCCAATATCAAACTTTGAGCTTTGAACAATCTAAAATTTAAAAAAATGCAATTATTCATAATTCATGTTCAAGGCTACAAGTCACAATTTGTAGAAAGTAAAATGAATACTACCTGGGTTGAGGCCATGTGTTTTGCAAGCCCTTCAACAAAGTCCTGATGGTTGGATGGGAAAAGAAGTGCTTCTCGAATCTCTTCAGCCGTCGTCCCTGAAAACATCAAAGAAACGAGAAGCAATAATCAAAGCCGTTTTACCCTGAAGAGTGCTGGACTGGAATTACAGTGTCTCGTTGGACAGACTGACCTCGAGACGCTAGGTAAATTAATCCTGTTATTGCTCGAATGGAAAATGGTGAAATTAGCACATTTTCTTCGTCTCCCTTTGTCTGGGCAACAGTCAGGTACAGATTCGATGCAAAGTCGTAGATTGGGTGCTTGGCTTTTGGCTTGGAAGGAACATGATCAGTTTTGATGCGTTGAGAACCGATTTCAGCTACGCCAACCAGGAGTAGAATAATACCCAGAATACAACACAGCCGAGTTCCCTTCATTCTGCTCTAAAAACTTTTCAAAAACTTATCAAATAAAACTAAACCAGAAGACGATAGTCATACGACTGAATTACAGAGACCAGAAACAAGTAATACGTATAATCTCATCGTCACTGAGAATTCCTTTCATAGAAAATTGTGTATATACATTGGCTCCTCCTGTGGACTATACGAGCGGAACCGGTTTGGCCACAATCATCCTAGCTTTGAAGTTAGCTTGAAACAAGTACCTATATCGTATATCGCTATAGAAGAACCAGATTGTACTTCAATCAATGCAACTAATTGTGAAGAACACATCCTCCATGCGACGAGAAGCACTACCTGTATGGCTGGCAAATTGCAGGGTATAAAATAGAACTCTGAGAATTTGTGTATATGTTTTTTCTATCATTCTTACCAACCTCCCAACTACAAAGGTGCTTGTAGGTAGGCGTGCTTGTGAACTGCAAGCAAATAGGATTTTACGGCAAAAAATTAGACGAATTTTAGTGAAATAATTTTCAGCTATACAATGATATTTTCTGGCGTCGAATAATAGCACATTAAACTCAGCACTCATGTAAATATTTATATTGTGAGAAGCATGAAAAGGATTTTAAAATGTTGACAATCCCCTTGAAACTTCTGAAAATGAGCCGAAATCGATATTGCATGAGTTCAAGTATAATTCGGAAGTCTAAACGAATTAGTACAGAAGAATATTAAATTATATGTTAAAAGCTCGCGGTAATCGTTTTTTCGAAACTTCATTTATTTAGAAAATAGAATATTTGGCACCGATATTCGAAATTTACAGCTTACAGTAGCGAATTTTGACAAGCCTAGTATTTCGGTCCCCGCTGGGTAGGCAGGAATCGAGTCGACTTGATTAATTGTAAGTATTTGAGGCGGAGTTCGATGATCTGGAAAAATATTAGTGTTACTTAGGTTTCAAAATATATTTACAAAATCACTGAAATCCAAGTGAAAAGCTTTGATGATTGTTACCTGAGTGAAGAATGGCTTCACATTTATCCCCTTGGTTGTGTGGAAGGGTTTTTGTAATTTAAAAGTCCAAGACTGGTGCATCCGCCCATTCAACGTTGCTGATTAGCAAATCGACAAAGAGAAGCAGAATAGCCACGCTTAAGGGCCAGCGGTATCGTGGTAGTTCAGGTCTTGCTCGAGGGACAGCGACATCAACTAAATGTTAGTACAAAGTTAATATACGCATAGACTCTCTGAAGCAGCTGCTACATTGACTAAAGATGCTACGATTTGTAGTGATTGAAATCCAGTGGTCACAGGAGAGCGTCCTCATGTTTAGTTGCAATTGGGAATGCCTGACAAGGAATTTAGCTTTTAAGTTCTGCACGGACGAGTTATTCATAACGTTAGCGTCTAATTACTTGTGTAAAAGTTCATTTGACATAATCATTTGTTTTAAGCATTTGTAATATTATATTTCAGAACTGACTTCGAGGACACACTTCCGTGGAATCGTTACATGTTAAGTAATACACTTTTTCAACTGTTTATATTCCCAAGATATGTTTATTTATGAATTCCCTTGACTTTTTTCCACAAGGTATCAGCGCAAAAACATTCATTATGTACAGTTTCTGAATTATTTTACTTTAAAATGAGGTTATAGGTTTTGATTTTGATACGAACTAACGGTACTGATCTCGTGTGTGCCTCACAAGCCATGTGAGGCACACACGTTACGTAACGTGTGTGCCCCACATTGGTTTTTCTAATCCTCAAACATCTTCCTTTCACCTCGGTATGTCGTTGACCGTTTGTGGAAGTATCCAGAATATGCAATATGTAAAAGCGTAATATCATTTAAGTGGTTTAAGTCTTACGTAACAATTGAGGCAACGCGATTTTACAAAATTCTAGAAAACGAGGAATCCGAGATCAGTACCGAACTAACAGTCAGAAAGAAAGAACTACCATTCAATTCCAACATAACACGGTAACCTACAGAAGCTTAGATTAAATGTACCAAGCTTACCCTTTGGTCTATTATTCGGACCCTATTAATCTACTGATAAGATACTTGAACTCACCTGGATCCCCTGGCAATCGGTCAGTAATTGATGGGAACAGGCAGAGCAGTTGACTAATGTTGAATCCAGCATGACAATATGGGCAATAAGAATCACTGGAATAAAAGAAAAATTGAAAAAATTGTCTCTGAATTTAAGAATCGTTTTTAAAAGCAGGACTAACACTATATGCAGTAGGTGTTTTATATTCCATTGAAGAAATGAACACACATTCATCGTCTCCTCCCAATTGTTTTCCTTTATTTAGATTCGTTTTCCCAAAACAGCCAGTGTTTCACTAATTCGGATCATTTACGTTTGTGAAAACATGCAGCGCTTATTATAAATCATAACCAAACATAATCCGAATCCGTTTCGTTGGAGGCGACAATGGCAGCTCTATGTTATCGTAGGCGATAAGTCGTTTCGTTATTTCCAGCTATTCTTAAACAAACAGCATGTTCATACGCATCGTTAGCTGCTACTGCTACTGCTACTAGGTTACTCCGCTAGCCGAAATCTGAAGTTATAGGTACATAATGTGCTACCCTACCCTTGAAGAAGACTGATAAAAGCAAGGGTAGCCAAGTGTCATTTATTGTACATGCATTTCAGTTCAGTGCCTGTGTCGTCTGTCTGTTGTAGGTGCAAGTGACGGTTGACGGTGCTCAATTGACATTGGACCGGTGAATCAATGTTTACTTCAAGAACTAAAATGTTATGCATTCCAATAATTTGTTAAATACAAATAGAAATTACCATGGTCTTCCTGAGTGGGATCGGCGTGTGGGCCCAGCTGCCTGTCTCATCCGTCTCACGCTCACTCGTCCTCGACCTCGACCTAGTGACCTTAGAACGTGATGGGTGGTTAGTGGTTGGTATATCATACATTATATGCGTCGTCCGAAGGAATAGCGACCAAATATGCATAGGTATTTTTGTTTTGCATTCACAATTGATGAAAAATGGAACTGAGATTTAGTGAATTTGAAGTTGGGTTGCCCCTTTAAATTTGAACCAGCAACTTCTTCGAAATACTTCGCTAATTCCACTTACTACTGTACTACCGTGGGCAAGACCCACACAAATGCTACCCTCTGATTTCGGACTTGCTATCCTGGGTCCTGGGTTCACCCAGTCTTGCTATTAACAACAATGCAGGCATGGTTCACCTTCAATCCTATCCGTCGGACCTCCTTGGGCCTAGCCAACCTTTGACAAGAAGACACGTTTAATACATAACCAGACAACTTACATATTACTGCAATAGGTGTCGAGACATGAGGCGTGAAAAATATGACCACAGGGAGCGGCTGTTATTTCCGAGTAGTATTGCTCTATGTCGGGCTCAAGCAGTTCTCGACCACCTCCCGCTCTGAACCGACCCACGATTGGATATGGATTGCGAACATGAACATCCATCAAGCGCTTCACTTCTTCATCCGATCGAGCGAGCGATCTGCGGCAAATGGGACAAACTGGACAGCATTTTCGCTTCAACAGTTGCCGGGCGGATGGCTTTAAAGTAATGAAGCCACAGAAAAGCAAGGCCTTAAGTGCCCAGCTGAAACCAAAGATTTAATTGGTTAAATTACAAATTATAAACAAGTCAAAGTTAATGTTAAATAAACAAGTGGATGACTGGGTTGGACTAAGGCTAACGGAATCTACGTGCATTTTTTGGTCATTAGGCATAATTTGTTAAGGCATTTCATGATACTTCAAGAGCTTTAAGACCATTTTTCAAAAAACAAATCAATAAGTTTTTCAGATTTCCTTTTTCAATAAAATTGGTGAATGCGGATAAATGTTGAATGTATACCGCTTGAGGAAGAACCTATTGGCAAACAGGTTCTTGTAGCATACGCGCCTAACCACTCTGTCACTCATTACTGAAATGTAATGTATCAATTTATGAAATTATAAGCAAGCGTAAAAGCCAAATGCTTTAGCGTTGCAAATAAATACTAAATTAAATGTTCAACACCCAACGATAAGGACGGCTGCCTGACTGCCGACGACGACGGTGGTGCGGTGACTGATGGACCCAAGGCAAATACAAAGAGTATTTATAAGGATTTGTTGTTGTTCGTACTGTTTGAATTTTGCGCCGTTGCGTTGACATCGCTTGAGCTTCAGTTCGAAACCGGTAGAGACCCTATTTCCGCTCCTCTGTTGAGATTGTTGGGATTGTACGATACGAAGCTTTAGCATTTATGTAGCACATTATTATGCATACAGAATGCAGCAGATCCGAATCCTAAAGTACCCTTCCATTTTCCATTATTGTGACTTGCGACGAGCCCATTATTACGGCGAAACGCTCTTAAGATTTCTTAGAAACAGTAGGCGGGGAATACACGTGCGCCAGCTTATGGGTTGGTCATTTGTGTTGGGCGAGGAGAATGTGCCTTTGCTGCAGGGGAATTCATGCATTGTACATTTAGTTATCATATTTAAAGCAATAGTACAGAATAAAATGAGATATTATTACAATCAGAATAGGTTAGCAATGTCGAGTTGATTTTACATATAAACAGAAATGCGAAACAAAAACTTTTGATGTGTGGACTACTACAATACAATCATTCATACAATACAAAACTATACAACTAAGCTCTACTGTTTTGTACTGAAGTAAATACTTCGCTCTTTACCACTGAACAACTTGTTTTATTTTGATTATTTTATTTACGTTGTTGATTATCAGCAGTATTTCTGAATACACATACTAAATAAGATTTCAGGACTTTTTGAATCTACACTACTGGTGAGCCATGACATCAAATGTGATTGTAAGCATTAGTAACAAGTCAAAACGGAATTTCCACTTCGGACAGACTGGAGATACTTTTGTTTTACATTTCTTATCAATATGGCGCAGTTGGTATGGAGGAAATCCCAATTGACAATATTTCCGCTCATGCGCCTATGCTGTAGTTGTTCATCTTGGGTTCAGTTTCAGTGATGCTGATGCTCTGCGGCTTATGATCAGTGTATACGTATTATAATAGCGAGAATTTGAACATATGCTCCGAATCAATACTTTGATAAAGTATCATAAAGTAGCAGTTTCAGACTCAGGCCGTATTTCTGCGATCAGTTAGCATGAATTTAGAAAAACAAATTGGACCGAATCAGCTACTGCTTAAGAGCTTAATATGCTTGGTGCTGTGTGAGACCGTTTTCTAGTCTAGGATAAATAGATATGTGTACTTTATTGTGTGTTTTACTCTTCATTAGCTTCATTATTGGAATTAATGGACATGGACTTTTAAATCCTACAATGCCGAACCTCTCAATTTTACGGAAATGAAAAGCGGAACAATTATATGTAGGTAATACACTGCTGTCTGTATTCGTGGAGATTATCGGTATTGCGGAAACAGGCGACAAAGGCACTTTAGGTTACTTTGGTTTTGGTAATGAAAAATAATGTGGTAAGGGATTAGAGACAGATACGTGCCTCTGTCCAAGAAGTGCGTATCACTTGCGGAACATGACCTGTTTGCCAGTCCTGGAATCTGGCAAGAAGCTCAAGATGAACCTGACATACATATTCTTCCCCTTCTGACGCAGTAGTCCCAACCTTATTATTATATCAGAGGACTTACTTAGTTTGATATTGCTTTGTTTCTAGGACAGAGTAGAAGAATATAGGTCAGTTGTCAGTTGGGTGTGGGTCGGAAGTCGGATCAGATGAGACGGATTTCATTATTATGGCCAAACCGACAAATATCTGTACGGCGGTGACGGGAGACAAATGCTCGTCTCTATTTACTATGCTACATAGTGGGCGGACAAATATATATAACCTGCTGAAACAAAAATCAAAAATCTCTTCAGCTTCAACGACATAACACAGAGAAGCATAGGCAGGCGTAGACATCAAAGAAATGAATTGAGACAGAGTCAGGCCAAAACAATGGGAGATGGAATATAAATATAAAAATAAGTTATTTGATGTCAACTCAAAACTCAGTTGAGAATATACATTTGCCAACCCAATTGTCATATGTTGTTCTCTGGGTTTGAGACAGCCACATGGAGAGATGACTCATTTTTATTGGAATTTGATATTTGTTCACTTAAATGAATTGAGAGGGATGCAGAAGCACAATAAAAAGTAGCAAGGCATGCCCCAGAAAAAAACAACAATAATCCTGAAGATACCTGCGGAGCCAGCGGATTAGGGATATGTATACGTGTCTACTTCCAGGAATAAGGCAGTACTTTACTAAAATACGGTCAGTTTCACCTACTTACTGATACTGTTGTATTTACTATTGCCCACCATAAAGTCGGAGTTCAACCTTGCATTCTGGACCCGGCCTCACCTGTCATTAATGTATTCTGGTCTTGGCTTATTTGTTACTTGTTCGGGACTTAAGGAAGCAAGTTAAAATGTGACATAATTGTAAAGGGAGAAACGTCCCATTTCAGAAGTGTATCCGTTCGGTTACACACCGGAATCAAATACCTTCAATGCTCGGACCTATGAAATTTTTTGACTTGGAATGTCCTGCGGAAATCTGGAAACATGCCATATAACCGCGAAAACATTTATAAACAATGTTAGGTGGTTTATTTAGGTTAGGTAATGTTGTGGTAAGGTTATGGTAATGCTAGGTAATGTTGTGGTAAGGTTATGGTAATGTTAGGTTTGGTTTACCGAAATTGCCTAAGCTTCAGTCCAGCAGCCGCCCTAGGCACGGATACATTAATCATTGTGCGTGGTTATTCCAGAAAACGAGCAATGTCCCGAGAATGATTGTTATTCAGTTTTTAAATGAAAAATTAAAATTCCGGTTTTACCCCATACACCAGATTTAACCTAAAAGCTGGGGTTTTCTAAAGAAACAAGGGAATATCCTCAGGTCTAATAATACAAACAATACGTTAAAAAGTAGCTCATTTCAAGGTTTTTCCATCCATGATTTGGAGTCTTAAATATTAAATATTGCCTTTTGGGAAAACATCATCATCATTAGTTTCACCACTTGTGGTCCGGTGTCTGGAGCTAGGGCCCAAGACCCGAGTTGAGACCTCGTTCCCCTTGCTAAACCCTCACAGATGAGCTTCTGGGTCCGAAGTCCGAAAAGTAAGACTATTATGTGGTGTACGTATGGGTTGAATGATGGTGTCAAGCGTTTCAAAGTCGATGATCCAGCTTCGTGACTTCCATGTGGATAAGGTGTCTCTGTCTCTCACTAAACCAAACCTAGAACCTCCTGCTCCAGATATCAGTGTCTCGAATAACAATCAGATAGACTCTGCTAGACCTAAGGTTAAGCCGAGCATACATCTATTTATGTAGGAAGTAGGCGAGGAAGGAGGAAATAGAACCTTTCTTACCTCGTAAATACAATTACCAACACTAAACTGGCACAAGGTAACTGGAAAGTTTCAGGAACAACTTCAACCTGGTATGCAGCACACGTAGTTTAATACGATCAGGCATTTTTTCTAAATTAGGCGGTAATTGTATGCTATGTCATTCGCGCTTCATTCCAACCACCACCACTGATGTTGAGTTTTGGAAAAACCCAGAATTTAGTCCATATAATTAAATGATAACAATCTTAGTGCAAACCTGTATTTTTAGCAAACTCGAGAGATTCCACCTAAGCATGATGCGCACTCAATTTCTCGAAGTAACAAATTAACCACGGGAAGATTTTCATTTCACCCATCGAAGTATTTCGTTACTCAGAATTTTATTAAATGTGTACAAGAAGCATACAAGATAATCGAACATGCTCGTATTGTGTATCGGTATCAGTACTGAGCTGCAGTAAGAGAAGAGCTATTGAATTTTGGCCACACCTCAGCTACTCACTAGTAGCTGTATGGATATGGGTAGTATGGGTAGTTGTAATAGCCATTGTAAGGATATTGGTACGGGTAGTACTGGTAAGGTGGGTACTGGTAATACCCGGACGGATAACAATATGGCTGATACGGATTTGGATAGACGGAAGGATTGTAGCAAGTCGGGTATTGGCACTGAGCAGGTTGAGCAAAGTAGCTACAAACCTTTGAAGCAGGAATTCGTCGGGTTAAAATCCGGGTTATCTTGGTTGCGCCGAAGAGGAGGTCATTGAAGGTGACTGGTCGACAGACTGAAGTAAGAGGGCGAGCATTGCGACTCGGAGCACGTCTTGGAGCCACGTCATTATTGAGTTCTTCCTGAAACGGAATGGAATCATGGTAGAATGTCAGAGTTAATGCGCGTAAATGGGACGACTTGGTGCATGAATTAGCTGGTGTATTTATCCGAATTCCCAATTAACCGAGCGGCTCAAAGTGAGAAAAAAGAAATTGGTAAACATTTGAACTACGACGTTTGCATTTTATTTTGTGTTGCAATGGCACAAAAGTACACAGGGTCCATTCCATGCTTCTGAAGTGTTGTTTTTTTCGGATTCAAAAAACTTTCCTTTTGGATTTTTCCTTGAACATTTTATTAAAATTTTTTAAAATGTAGAGATTTTATCGCAATATGGACAGTAATTTGTTTAACCAAAGAGTCCGATAGCGTAATTGCTGTGTCCGGCTTTGAAGTTTGGTAAAAACTCTAGGCTTAACGCTGAAACAGTGTATGTCATAGAAACTAAAGCAACATTGAACTACTGAACTTATATGTTTCTAGTCTATAACGACAAATAACGGGTTTAATAATTCTGTAGTGTACGTTTGTTGGAATGGAAGGTCAACTGACCCAGGTTCATGTCCTAGGTTTAGTACTTCGCACTGATTGCTTAGGTGGGTAGTTACGAAGACATTCGTCCATCCCAACCCACGCCACCTTTACCAGTATCAGCACCACTGGCCATGCGCCGGATACGAACTTCTTGAAAAGTGTTACAAATACGGTTTATAATTTACCTGACTCCCTTGGTTACTTCCTTGGTTACTTTGTTGGTCTACTTCAGCCTCCGTCTCTTCATCGTCTTCTGCATCCGCATCCGCCTCAGTTTCCGCTTCTTGTCTTGGTTTTGGTTGAGGTTGTTGGCGACAAAGTAGTGCCCATTTTGCACACTGGGACAAGGGAATGGTACCACATTTAGCCGGGCATGGTGTTGGCGTTGGCTGGCACTGAGTAGGAGCTGCCTGGGTGGGGTAAGAATTGCAGTTTCGATATACTGGTTCTGGCTCAGGGTCAGGCTCAGGGTCAGGGTCAGGCTCAGGGTCAGGGTCAGGCTCAGGCTCAGGCATAGCGTCACCAAATGAATTTTCACTGTCAGTGAGGGAAGGTGGAAGCCGTTCTTCGCTTGAAACGTCTGCTGGCCCGAAACGATTCTTTGGAAGCCGTTCTTGGCTTGAAACGTCTGGTCCGAAACGATTCTTTGGAAGCCGTTCTTCGCTTGAAACGTCTGGTCCGAAACGATTCTTTGGAAGCCGTTCTTCGCTTGAAACGTCTGGTCCGAAACGATTCTTTGGAAACCGTTCTTCGCTTGAAACGTCTGGTCCGAAACGATTCTTTGAAAACCGTTCTTCGCTTGAAACGTCTGGTCCGAAACGATTCTTTGGAAACCGTTCTTCGCTTGAAACGTCTGGTCCGAAACGATTCTTTGGAAACTTTTCGCTTGAAACGTCTGGTCCGAATTGATTTTGTTGAGACTCAAGCACAAGACACACGCTCTCATTGGGAACACAGTGCGACAGAGCAGCGTTGCTGTTTACGGTGTCTTGAGCCGAGTGGTCAGATTGACGGAATTGCTTCTTGGATGGAATGAGTGCCTTCCTATGTTCCAACTTCATGTTGTTCCCATTTTCATCAGTTAGAACGTCTTCGAAACTCACTTGGAATTTGCCTGCTTCTGACATGACCTTTTTCAACGGCTTCTCATCCTCCACGCTTTGTAAGCGCGTTTCGCCCATTTCAGTACCGGCCTTAACCTGGGGCTCGTTCTCACTGCACAGAGGGATTGTGCCTGGTGATTGGGTTGACCCCTTTTTAGAACTCTGGAAATAAGTAAAGGTACAATGAGACTGTCACCAATTTAGTCAATGTACGATGTATACATATTTTACTGCAGTTCTTGGACACTTACATTAGATCCCATTCTCCGAGGTTTTGATTGTACTTATTATTTTCACGCAACGAGTTTCAATTGTCGTAAGTATACTAAAAATTTGGAATTACAAACTGAGGAATTTAGATTCCCAATCCACACTGAAGATCGGGAGCGACCGTCACTGGGAAAAGGGAAAAAATTTCTAAAACTGAATTTAGCAAATGGTGTTACTCGTTCGAATTTGGAATTTGAAATGAACGCGGGTTATTCTGAGAGAAATGAGTTGAAAGCCAATTGTGTTATGTGGTCGTGTGTACAGAACAACAAGAAATAAAACATGGAGTTTAATGAAAGTTTCCGTGGCAACCCTTACACTTACACTCTACGTCTTTTATGTGCAAAAGTGAGCAATACTGAAAAACCGATGCCACGCACTGTATTATATTGCTTATTAAATCAGTTCGTAGTATAATTCACAGAATAACCCAAATTCTGATCATACTGTTGTAAAAGGACTTTTTAGCGAAATAGAGCATAACCTCTACGTGACTGATTCTGGAACAGAGTTGGACTTACACAGTTGGGACAGTGAAGTGAAAGTTTGCTTGAAGAGCTCCGTACACTTTGACCTCAAACTCTAAGCTATGGTCAGGTTTCTTCCATCGCATATCCACGAAAATATTTTAAAAGCACGGCTCAGTTGCTCGGAATATTTCGGCAAACCTAACCTAACTATAGCGTCACCTGACCAAACTCAACAACCTACCCTTGTATTTTTATGTTTTCGCGGCGGGCGTGTATCCGTCAGGTTTAAAGTTTATGGGCTAATTTTAAAATTAAGTTGTAAAGTGCTATTCGAGCTTTTACGTGGGAATTTATTCCCAGGGAATTTTGACGTCGAAGCTCTTCGTAGACCTGCCCATATTTCAGAGTTCATTCATGCCGCACTACACTACCAACCTATCTGAACTCGTATGAAGCTAAAGAAAAAGAAAGCCCATTCTTTTATGCATTAAGCGTAATGGGTAAAGGAAGCGGCCTGCAGCAAAGAGATAAAGAATAAATATCATTAATCGACTGGCAGTGCAAGGCAGAGAAATAAGGGAGACGTGAAATTGTTTCCCAGAACGATGGCTCAGCTTGACCTTTGAGCTGCATTACAATAATGCTTGATTAAGTCCATAGAAAAGTGATGATGGGTCCAGAGACTGGAAGAAGGCCTATTGAAGCAAAGAGGAATCAATTTACAGAGTAGGAGCTGGGAAAAGGGCAAAGACACGATAAAACCTTGGCGAAGGAATAAAGAAGAAACTTTGGAGAAAGCCTCAACTCAACTTCTTACAAACTAATTCTATTACTCAACTATTTCACTGGCCAATTTCGGCTTTTTCCTTGTTGATTCTACGCCGACCTCAGCCCTTAATCGACCTTTGGTCAACATTCAAGCTTCTCCTGCTTGAGCCGTGAACCACAACCACAGCTCATCTTATTGGTACTTGCATTTCCCTGTCATAATGCCATGAGAGCTAAACCTAATAAGAGCTAAACCAGCAAAAGAGCTATCAACATCATAAAAGCTGCAGTCATAAGAACTACTGTTTACTAGACTACAGGCTAAAATCCGAATAATTCATGATCAACGAGCAGAGTTGATTAAACTCGAGCAAACAGCGAGAAAATGTATGCTTTTATGATGGCGTTGTAGCTCGTTTGACTTTAGCTTTTATGATGATGCAGCTGTTTCGACGGTGTGCAGTGTGTAGTTCTTGTGATTTTTGTTTTTCATATTCTTATTCATGATACGTATTATTGTAGAGATTATGGTTGTAGCCGATTTGAGCGTATAGCTCGTGGTTGAAGCTCTTGTGAAGTGCTTCGAGCTGACCAGCTATATTTGAATCCAAGTGGAAACTTTGGCATGTCATTCATTTCCATATTGCATGAATGTAAATATGGAAAAACAAAACAAGCTTGCATTTTTCTCTGAAATTAAGTAAATAAAGTTTACTATGGCTAACCATCGTGCGTGCGGCTTACTCTGAGTACTGAGCAGTGAGCAAGGACGTTCAATTCGTCAAAGAGAATTCAGACGGAGATCACATCATAATTTAAGAGGATAAGATCAGAAGAAGACGAGACAACTCAAGGCTCTTTACGGGACCTGCTCACATCGAATTCTATCAATGCTGTTAGGAGTGACGAACAACACCGGCTCCATTTATATTCAAGAATTCCAAGCGGACAGCTTAGGAGAGAAATGCCTCAAACACGACAGAAAGTTTTGTCTGTGACGTAAATTCTGGACGAACGAACTTAATATTTTTGTACTCGTATAAGCAAGTATGTGACATAAACCATAGGGAAAGTCCATGTTATTAAACAATTTTTTTTTTCGATTTGCACATTTACTTAAGCCTGACAGACGAATCCAAATAAAAGCAATGAAGTAATGCTATAATCCCACATTTGAGTACGTTTTGTATTTTGGTAAGCTTAAAATACAGAAGATCCATTATGCTATGCCCCTATTGTACATGACTGTTTACGTAAGCCTTTTCCATCAAAACGTAATTAAATATTTCGTACTGTGCATGTGTTTGCATAGGCGTACGTACACGTACAATTATGGTAAACTCATAACATAATATTAGTTTTCTTAATTACATTCATGGCGATTCGTTTAGTTTGCTCAGGTATCACAATAACATGGTTTATTATACATCATTTCTGCTCGTTCGTCAGCATAATTTTCTTACCTTGCTTTACCAGACTGAACGTAATCCAAGCACAAGTATTTATAGCTTGAGGTCAAACGGTAAGAAACGTTTTGGCATAAATGTTTTTTACAGGCATCTATTTCCGTGTCCCGTTTCATTTATCTTTAAATTTATTATTATGTTATTAAAATTTACAAAAAATAACACTGCGTGACTCAGGTACAGCTGTGTGTCCACCGTTAATTTGATACTAGGATTTATAATCACATAATTGATTTTCATATTTTATTGTTCGCAGCTGATCATTTCTAATTTAAAATATCTTGCAGTACAGTACCTATAGGCTGATTTGGCGGGCAACACTAGCTATGACATGGAATAAATGGAATGAGCAAAAATGTATACGTTAAAAATGTCAGTAAATCCACGGATTCATAGCTGTGCCCTTCCACAGGAGGGTATTGAATCGCTTGACGGAGAACTCCTAGATTGACCGAAGCTGGAATTCGCATATCAATGCGTTCAGACTTGTTCTGCTCTAAATAGAGCATTCTGGTACTACTCGTAATACCCTACCCAAACCCGTTAGTTCTGATCTGTACTCACAGTTCACTGATCCTGCTCCTGCTACGCGGACCTGGCCTGAATAATCCATGAGCATATTGCTAGCTGCAGAGCGGTCCATGGGAATGAATGTCCAAAAAGATAATTAGGATTTCATTTCACATTAGTGAAAAGAGTAGAGGGAAAAGGCCATTGCGGAAAAATCAGTGTACTTACATAAACTCCGGATTGAGGTCCGGATCTAAACATATGTAGTACTACGTGGTAATGCATAATAAACAAAATAGGAAATAGCCCATGGCTGAAAATACAAAGCTAGGCGGTCGGTGAAATTCCCAACTCCATTAACATATTATCATGCTGGGCTTGCATTGCGGCATTTCTCTCATAACCTTCTCCTGGATTACATAATACATGTTTGGGGATCTCTAGTTGCTATTTGCTATTCTTGGTAAATGCTTCTCACCCGCTTGCCGTAGTAGCTCCGAGCAGCAGAACATTCTTCCGGTCCCTTTTCTCTAAACTGAGTGACTTTCTTTTGCATGACTGCAACCATTCAAATGCTGAGCTTGCACGTACACAACAGGCTGTGTGGATTTGTTTAATTAATATTAATGCAGCGTTGATGGCCACTATACTAGCGTTGACTAGCACAAAAACAATAATAGACTCGGATTTTAACGAGGACGAGTTGAAAACAATATGTTTATGAACTTTTTAATCCGTTCTTGTTTTTGTAGATAATTTTTCTTCAGTTATTAAACACAAAACAAAATTAGATAATCCCTTCATTTACTAATGATGGACCAATTCAAGCAATTTGTATTGTGTGATGTCCACGTCAACACGGCGGCCAACTTATATTCCGGTTTACATTTACAGGCTACGAAATAAAATATATTTAGATGTTAATTACTATCAGTATACTAATAATGGTCGTGAAACTCAATCGTCAACTGCTCAAAGTTCCAATCATGGGTTATATGGCTCTGTTTTCGCTAATTTAAAAATCCACTGAAGCTTGCGCTCAGCCGAACGACGCAAGGCGGAGAACGTTTTCGCCTCCAACGGCCACCTCCTTCAGAGCTTGATTAAGAGCTTTTGTAGAAACCTGGCATAACCTAATTAATCAAAGTCGCGTTTTTCGTAAAGCCTAAACTAATACGACTAAATGATGAAACAATAGGTGGATGTAACTGTGGAGGTGACACTAGGCGACGTATTACTTACTTCAACAATATCAACGATATCTTAGATTTTGCGCTCCGAATCCGAATACAACAAAAGCTTCATATAAGGGAGAATGGAGAATTTCTACTATTTAGTAAAACAATTAACTTGACTTAGAAGCCTCATGCGTCACATAAGAGTCTTGAGGCACACTACACATGGTCATGACCTTGACATTTTGACGGTTTCTAAGATTTTATTTATGGCTTCTTTTCTGAATAGGATTTTCGGTTTATTCTATCAGCTCCTCTTTTGAGTTCCCTGGGTTTTGAGGAAAATGGAAATTTTGACCCACTTAAATATTTTGATTTGGAAAGGAAAACAACATCACGGAGTTGTAGCTTTTACGGAAGCACAGGTATGGGCATTTACAAACAATAGACCAGGCAACATACACACTAACTGTAAGTAAAGTTCCGGGTTGAACTCAACCAAACCGTCTGAACTATCTGTAATGCAATATAAATATTTGATTCAATCGCTCTCGTAGCAGTAGCATCTATGTATTTATGTAGCTCCGCACAAGTGTATTTTCTACTCTGATGCTCCAGGATGACAGTGACATTGAGCCCAATCTCCAGAGGAAGTCTCAAATGTTGAGCAACACGGTTCTGCGCTCAGATCCGAGTCTGGACTAAGTTCATGAGAAAGTTATCATTCCACAAGCAATATACCTTCAAGCAAGCGATGGAGATGCAATATTTACTGCATTATTATGTCTGTTTACGAACGAGTAGCCGTAAGTGGTTTTCAGGTTTGGCTTAAAATCACCCACACGGTAGCAAAAGATGAAAACAACAGCCCTTGTCTTGGTCCTTGTCTATGATCCGTGTAGATTTGCCTTGGCCATGATGGCAAAGAACTAAGGACGAACACAGAAAGTAAACCTGACCTTAGCTCGTGCCCAACTAAGCCTGATTCGTTTTCCGAAAACAATTTTCAAACAGAAAATCTCGTACCTGCAGATGACGGAATTGTTTAGCTTACAAAGGGAAAGAAGACGTTATTAGAAGACGAGAGAATCAGAGAGGTTTAATAGATTACTTTACATTACCTGGGAAATTGAAATTGAGTTAAAATGCTACAGGCTAGGCTTGAAAGTGTATGAAATATGAAAAAACCTAGTGGAAGAGGCTACGATCTTAGCCTTGTAAATATAAAGCTTGAAGCAGAAACTCGTGATCTTGTTTTTAAGATCAGCCTCCGTAGATGCAAGGGTTTCATACTGAATCAAAGTACAATATTGCAAATTCGGATTTAAATCAAATGCAATATTTTTTTTAGATATCTTTGACCCGTAGGCAATAAAATAACTCAAGGTCAGTTAACCTACCTACAGTTCACAGTGATGTGCATTCTGCGTAGGTGAAGCTAAGGAAATGTATTGAGATTAATTTTCTCTAAGCGTAATGAAGCTTGCAACAAAATGTTCAGAGTTCATTCAGCCATTCGACCTTAGTAAATTAGATTACCCCAGGGCCGTAAGACCTATGGAGTTCCGGGGTTTCAATCCCCAAAATGTTGGACCAGGACAAATTACTCGCAAAAAGTACGGCTGTGAGACCATTTACGTATATTTGTAGGTTTCTTGTGTGAATTTTGGCTAAAAGTACTCCATAAAATTTACTTTTCTTGCTGAACACTCTTAAGCCTTCTCATACAATGAATTCCCTGTTGAAATATAAACTTGCTTTGTTAACTTTTGCTTCGAAATCGCGTTTAAATTACCAACACAATCAAATTTTCGCCTCCGACTGCGGTCCATTTCAACCTCAGCAAAACCGCTCCCCAAATTGATCCGCGCTAAACTGCTGGAGAACCGGAAAGTTTATGAAAAACCTGAATTCAATTTGGTAATGCATTCGTTCAATGACCACATCCGTTGTTATTTTCCAGCTGCTAATGCCTAGGATGGAGGGTTCCCATTTCCCGTTGCAGGACTGCATATTTAGCGTTGCAAGGGGTGATTAAGCTCAGCTAAAATAAAGACAAAAAATAGAAACAAATCTGCAAGAGGAATAATTGAAAGAATTCCGGTTTGCTAATGCTTCTACTTGGCTAAGAGTAACGAATAAACCCTATCCAAAAAGCAAAAAAAAAAGACGATGTACACAGCATTTCGTCTCTTTTTCCCTCAAAAAAAGCCAATAGCAGAAACCGAACGAACCCAAACTCTTGCATTCTCGCCCTGCATGGCTCCATGCTCCATCCATTCATTCATTCATTTCTCCGTAGTGCTGGCTGATGTTATGTTTATTGACCAAACACAATGCATACACATTATTCATAATGATACATACAAGAAGACAAAAGAAAACCATAACCATTCACTCTAGGAAAATATAAGCTTTATTAATTAATATAATTACTATATTATATTATTATATTTATTAAGCCAATCGAAACCCAATCGCACTACCATAAAAAGACTAACCTTTGAGGCTCGCAACCATGAAAGCTAATTTCAGAAACCCACTGTTGTACATCATGACATAGCCATATTATAAGCCCACTATTGCACTGCATTATCATGCGAAAGTTTTCAAGCCTAACTCAAGAAGCCCACTATTGCACTACCATATAAAGCCTAACTCATGAAACCCACTACTGCACTATCATTTAAAGCCTAACTCATGAAGACCGCTATTACGCTACCATATAAAGCCCTAATTATGAAGTCTACTATTGAACTACCTTTTTAAGCTCATTTCTGAAACCCATCTAACTTAAAGGCCAAACTCCTGAAGCCCACTACTGGACTACCTTATATAGACCAATTTCTGAAGCCTTCTAAAGCATTACCTTATAAGCTCAACTACTGAAGCCCAATCTTGTAATATGAAACGAATAAAAAGCAAGCATAATTTAGAATCGAGTCGCAGTTGAAGTCATAATCGGTTGGAAGTTGGTTGCATTATATACTAGGCTGTAATAAGTTTTTCATTTGCGACCATGGGTTTCACTTACAAAGTTGTTATTATTTGCATCTCAGTAGTTCTTTTAAAAGGAGAAACACGGAAACCGTTTGTAGGCACAAATTTGGTCCAAGAAGCAGGTCAGCCGGATCCGGTGATAGTGGTTAATGAGTACATGGAAGATATAGTCATCTGGATGGCAAACCCTAATACTGTGAACCTTTTCCCCGAATTACCACCTTCTGCATTAACTGACTCACTGTTGGTTAATGCATCTTTCCAAACAAGACAGGTTGGAGCTATATACCAAATGGCTTGTGACGGTGGATGGGACGGATTTTCAGCGTCAAACATTGTCATTGGTGTAAAGGGAAAGGTCCCTGATGGATGTGACACTACGCAAATATGTAACGCAACTCATTGCCTGAGACTTGGTATCGACGCTATGCTTTACGCAAGGCTCAGCAAGAAAGATCTAAATACTAAAGTTCAATTGAGCGAAGAAGTCAATAACGACTGTGTTAATTTTCCGTTTGAGGAATTAGTGAGGAACAATACGTGCCACTTCGTTAAAAAACAATTAAGGAGAAAACGAGAGGTTGAAAATTCTAATTTCGGATTACATTTAGGATTTAATCTGCCGGAACGCAGGTACGGATATGGTTATTCAAAACAAGAATACAAAAATATATATAGAATACATATAAAGTGTAAAGTATAACCTCTATGCTTGTATATAAACGGTTATCTATTCCCCTTTTAATAGGTACTGTGGGCCCTCAATCGTTTTAAATCCAGGGCAACCATTCGATCTACTCGACGATGCTTGCAAAAGGCACCGTTTGGAATATTCTAAAGCCAATAGTCCTTTTCAATACACCGTAGCAGATAAGACATTGCTTAATGAAGTGCAGGAGGAAGAAGCTAGTCTATTCCCTATTTTCTTCTCATACTTTAAGGCTAAAGATTTGTTTGAATCTGAATTTAAAATTAGGTATAATCCGGAAGCTTCTCCATTGTTGTCTTTCAGCAGATGTTCAGCGTCAATTTTGCCAATGCGATTAACATCATATGTACTAGCAAAGCCCACCCCTAAAGAACATAACGATTGTCCATTGCCGGAAAACTTTCCATATAATTTTCTTGGTCGTCCTATACAATCCACCGGGCATAGGCTTATAGCAAATTTGCATTATTATTACTCTAAACACGGTAACCCAGGTGTACTTGGGCAAACTAGTACAACAGTGGCCACCGCCAAGTCCCTAAACGTTGGCATCAGTTCAGTTTTGAAAATAGTTGCTAAAACTAAACATAGTTTACCAGTTACAACACCAGGGAAGACGCGCAAACGAAAATGCCCAGTCAGGGATTGCATTGACGCTTTCGATCAAGCTCATATCAGAAATATCGTCACAGGATACTATCAAAAAAATTTAGCACCTCTATTCGAACATATATATAAGGACTTTATTCAGTCGAAAGAAGAAGACTATAAATGTTCCCGTTCCACCTTTAGAATCATTCTACGGGCTCTGAACTACAGATATCTTAAAATAAATACAAGAGCCGTATTGACTATGAGACCTGCAATAGTTATTAGAAGAGGCTACTTCTTGCGACACATATTCGCTAATGAAGAACTTGGAGAGGATGCTGCTGAGGTTGTGTATTTGGACGAAACATGGATCGACCAATCCACCTCGCGAATAGGTAAAACTTGCTATTATTTCGTCAAATGAAATAACGCATGGAACTTTAACTTATGTTTGTCTTAGTATTTTACCAAAATATGTCAAAAGTATTAATAAGTTCTATTTATTAGGTAAAGCCTGGATGCCGCGTCAATTTGAAAGCTTTCGGGAAGCTACCGAATTCTCATACAAGGATACTGGATCAGCTACTGGAAGGCTTGTAGTTCTTGCAGCAGGTTATCTATAAGTTAATAATAGCTAGCATAAATTTAGATGGTTTAATATTTAAAAAAAAAATTTTTTGGCATTTCAGCTGACTCTAGTGGAATCATACGTCAATCAATCTTAGTGTACCATGTTCGTAAATCAAAAACAACTGAGGATTATCACGATAACGTTAACTATGAACGATTCTCTAAATGGTTTATTACAGTTTTAGAGGAATTCAAGAAACGTAATAAAAAATTCATAATTGTAATGGATAACGCCTCTTACCATTCCTCTTCTTCTGCTCCTCTTTTAAACTCAAGGAAACAAGTTCTTTATGATTTTCTTGAAACAGAGAAAGCTAAACTAGGTAATAGACTTAGGGAATATAAAAAGATGAAGCTTTACGAGTTGAAGAAACTAGTCCGTGAGTTAAAACAAAAGCATAGCTATTATAAGATCGAGGAACTAGCCAAACCATACAATATACCGATTTTGAGAACTCCACCATGGAATTGCGAATTAAATCCGATCGAGTTGGCGTGGAAGGATATGAAACACAGTGTTCGGCTGGGCAACACTGCTTTAAATACCAAAAATCTAATAGCGTTGGTGGAAACCGTGCTAACGGAATACTCCACAAGCACTTGGCAAAATCACTTGAGACACGTGAAAGGGTACGCCACGTGCTCAACTTAATAGCCATAGTAGTTTATATTTATATTTAATTACTTATATCCACACAGCATTCGTCAAAAGTACTGGGACGAGGATCACTTGTATGATAGCATTCCGAAGGAAATAGCTCCTATTATAGTAAATGAATATACTTTTTCCCTATGCACTATACAAGTTTGAGATTTTTGTGCCTAACCGGAAGCCTATTGATTCTTTACTTGTAGATCACCTCCGAAGATAT
>JAQFXY010000357.1:0-32630 GCA_034693865.1 Ceratophysella sigillata
AACAACAGTACCCTTAAGGAAGCAACAGTACCCTTAAAGTAACAACAGTACCCTTAAGGAAGCAACAGTACCCTTAAAGAAACAACAGTACCCTTAAGGAAGCAACAGTACCCTTAAGGAAATAACAGTACGCTTAATAGTTTATACGTAATCTAGTAATCTCATACTCAATGTAATCTCCGTTTCAGAATTATATACATATAACATTATTATGCCAACCAATGCAAGCTGGGTGTCAACAATGCGCGATCATCTTTTTTGAATGTTTTTTTTTAAAAAGTCAATCCACCACACCCCGACTGTTACTACTACTACATACTACAGACAAAACGAATATATATACAGGCAGAGCCTGTAATAAGGGGTTAATACTGCCTCTATTAGGGTATTTATTTGTTTGCAAAGTCTCTTCGAAGTGGGATAAATTGGACTTAAACAAATAGACGGGCGCAGGTTGACCAAAGTACGCCACTGACAGAGAAACTGTCCAAACCAACTTACTAGCCTTTAAGACGAGTGGAAGATTGAGGTTGCTAAAAATAGTCCAGGATATGGGCATAACAAAATATGTTATTTGGCTTGCATTGTGTGGATTTCAGAATGTGAAATAAGTCCGTTCCTATTGCGGTGCTGAATTTCAAACTCTTTGAGACAATAGGGAAGTCTCCAGTGTTGCCAGGTGTACCTGGACATCCAAAAAAGGACAACAAACTTTTTATTCAGTCTAATCGTATGAAATTGGTCCTGGTGTTACTACACTGACCACATCAATAAGTATTTTCCAAAAAAGAGTAGTCAGAGGGAGGTTCTCGTATTACATTGAGGTAAACCCTTAACTATGCCGGATGGACATGTTATGAGAATTTTAAAGAAGGAGGCCAATGAAGGTATACACATATAGTATGTCAAATTGCAGTATAATAACTAATATCAGTTTTCGTGGAAAACTGATCCACTAGGTCGAAGTTATAATACAAATAAATCCACTAACATACAATCGGAGAAATCGCAATTTTTAAGACAAATTCGTCCTACCCAAGCCAGATACTGCGATCCCTGCCATACTTTGGTGCAACTTTGACTAATTCTAGAAAATAGCCTAACTTCACGCTATGGTACCTAGTTATTACTGCATATTTTAGATTTGGAAGAATTACCTCTTTGCCATTCGCTACACTTGAAAAACTGAAGTTCAAAAACGATTTTTAGGCGTCGAAACCGGATTTTTTTAAAGTGGTATAAAGTAGATAAAATCGAGATGTCAAATGTGTATGAATCTTCTATCTGTAAGAGACTATATTGAAGGCAGTAAAAGTTATAAGTTCATTATAAGTGATACAGTCGTGGAGCGACAAAGCTTTTGGGACAGCCATCATCGTACATCAACAGAACTCGTTTTCAGTCGTGTTTTTTTTCAAGCCGTCATTTGCTAATCTGACTCCGATTCGCAGGATCCTATTTCAAATGAACAACAAGATTTTATACAGCATAACTATAAGTTTTTATCTTCAACCTTAATCTATTTCAAAGGTTAAGATTTCAACTCGTGTCGATTAACAGCAAACAATATTCCGATAAATACGAGCAGTAACATTTATAAGAATATTTATACAGATAGAAGCAGTACGATTTCAATCATATCAGGTATTTTACGCACTCTCTCGCTCCCAATGATGTGGCTTGATTCAAAGAGACCTTAGATTATTCGCTTTAGAATTTATGTGTTTGAACCCATTTGCACTTCTCAAATGATCGATTCAACTAAGAAGTTCATTTACATTTACCGTCAGAGGAATAATATGTTTTGGCAATAACTTCAATTGGTCGCTGGATGATATAATGATGTAACAGTTAAACATTCGAGTCAATCTTACTTTGGCAATCATAGCGTAATTTAGTGGATACAAATGTATTTATTATTAGGAATTATTATTACTAGGAAATCGGCCTATATGCTCCTACTACACACACCGAAGCAAGCAAGGAAAAAGGAAACGCAATGGGAATAGAGCGTCTAACCCAAAACTGCGTTCTTAAGTACTAGGAGTTGATATTGAAATTTAAATTCGGATCACGCCTTTCTTTTCAATCTCGTTCTCCTTACAAATTGATCGTGGAAACGGTCATAACTCCATTCTGTCATGATATGTAAGTTAGACCCAGTCCTCATTACATTCCGTCCACCAATTCATTTTCTAGTAATTTGATAGAAAAAGTCCATTGTAGGCGTATATTATAGGTGCTTTGGTAAATTAATTCGGACGAGTAGTCTGCTCTTTCCTGTTAGCTAGACAGGAGCATCCGAGAAACGGCTGACGATTGAACGCTCCTTTCACAGCCGTTCCTTCCACTTAATTGCTTTATCACTGATTAGATGGGAACTTACACTTGCATCCAGCTTGCTCTCACCCAGCCATGTCTGCTAGGAAGGTAAACACTCTCTCGTGATTCTTGATACTTCAGCGTCTAAAGGCACATTCTCACACGCTTCAAAATTTACATGAATCCGTCTAGCTTCGTGTGCTCCAAACTCTCTCGTTTCAAATGATCTTAATTAGCAGAAGTGGAGGGAATACTGAGCTTCTAGGCCCAGATTTTGAGCTGGAAGCGGATCAGTGTTTACGTTAAATTGCATATGATATTTTCAAGATTGACAAGAAAGATTAGCCTTATAAGGAGTAGCTACTATGGATTCAGGCTTAATGTTTGCGATTTTCAAGTGTTTTTGAATGTTTTGCCCAGGACTAGTTTGCCTCTGGACCGTTGTTGCTCCTCGACAATGTTGACAGCATAGGGATAACTTTCTGACACCATCAATACATAGAATACATACAATACATACAATTTTCAAATGTCATACGTTGACGCCGCTTCTGTTGTGTTTTGTCTATGTTCACACAGATTGCCGAGACTAAATACAATATTGGCGCGTTGACAAACTTTAGAAAATACAGCATTAGCGGTGTGAACACGGTGAAATACAGAATTGTCGGTGTCAACACATAGGGGCAAATTACAATGCCGAGAGCAACTTGGCGGAGGTGAACTGTCCAAGGCGAAAAGTCCGGATGCAATTTTGAAGTATGATCTAGAGCGGTAAGATGGAATGGAACTGTGGAATGCTAGCTCAAACCATCCATCCAATTGAAGTAAGTGGTTAATTATGGAATAAATTTAGAATAATTAGATTTGGATGGAGAAACAATACAGAGAAAGTGGAGGAGGTTGAAATGTATGTGGAGGAGAAGCATAGGTTTTCGTACCTTGATTCGAGCGTGTCACAGGTGCCTGGGTTCCCAGGGCCTTTCTCCGCTCCCTTATGGTTAGTGTATTAACTTGTCTTCCTCATCCTGATCCTGATTACTTGTTAGGCAAAGCCTCATGATGCATTCTAATGCTCCAAATTTCATGCAGATTCTCAAATATATATGGATATGACGGGAGGCAAGGCAGAGATTGCTCGAGATTCTCTAATGTTATTTCCAATTTAGGCTTAATTTGATTTCCTTTTGTATTCAATTTGAGCCAGGACTCGTAATTACGGGCAACGGATCCTCTCTCCGCATTTCCATTTACGCTCCTTTGATTCGAGTACCTACCCTTGCCTAATCGTAGCGTTGGAATTTAACAATTTAACAATATGAGAATGCCTACTTGCGTGCCTTTGTTTCTTGGCTACTTTTAGCAAAACTGGAAATGGCTAATGTGCTGCAAAGAATAAGGTCCAATAAATTAGGGATATTTTCTTGAAAACCATAAAATCATTAGCATGATACGTAAACCTACATAATTGTAAACAGTTTCGTTCTGACTAGCCGAACCAGATGCGTATTGCAAGAAGCCATAAAATTGAGCTGTAGCGGGTGCAGCAGGCTGTTGGATGTTTTTAAATCTTTATGCATATCTTTATGTGTAGCGCCTCATTGGGTTATGGAAAACTAGGTTGGGCTGATTGATTAATTTCGGCTGAATATACGCACTATATTTGAATTACAAAGTTCAAAAGTAATGTAATGTGAGTAATACGGAAAATGAGTTGGCTGAAATATGTCGTAGAAACTCACCGTACATATTCCAGAAAATAGATGCAGTTCAAAATTCTATAATCTGGTGAAGCAATCGGGCATTACCACATAGCAGAGGATTTAATTCAATTTTTACATAGACCATATTATGCATGCTCGTACGATATATCGTAGTATAGACTTAAGAAAATCCTCGACTAACTTCAGAAAAGCAGAGAAGAAAATATACGCCCTTTTAATAAAAAATGATGGATTAACCCGGGAAGCATCATTCATTCTCATTCAGACCAATTCAGAATTATGGACTGCAGATACAAGCGAGTATTGATTAATACTAAATTAAGTTTGGTAGACTAGGATCTCAGCCACAAAAAATTCATATTTCTACCAGCCAAATAGAGTGCTTATGTTTTACTAGCGTGCTCACAAACCAGTGCCAAGTACTGATCTGTGTAACTGAACTAGTTACAACTATATATGTTAAGTGGTCGTTTGAGCTACTGAATTTAGAGCCAATCAGAAGCTGAATAAAAACCTCTGACAGAAAGAAGGTACAAACATAATACACCATAAATAGGCTCGTTATTGGTGACGATAGTGAGTTATGGGTTCTGTTTCGGAGCTTCAGAGGTCACCAGATTATGCTTGTGCTGCCCCACACTTTGTCTCGTTACAAAACTGTTGCCGACTCAAATCGTGAAATTCATTTTGCCAGAAGAAGTGAGCAAAAGGAGTTGAAGATACACAGATAGACGGACAGAATCATAAGGCTTGTTATATTCTAGTATTGGACAGTACAAGAGCGCAAATATATGACCTCCTCACTCAATATAAATGAATGTACGAAATAAATAGAGTAAACGGAATCTGGAGATACGATTTTCCCTATAAATAAGCAGTGGTGTACATACATAGTGAAAGTATAAAAGTGAATCAGGCTGGGAACAAAACAAAAAATCTGAGTTCCTCTAAGAGCTCTCTGAGGTTATTCCATATATTCTCTAAAATTGGACACAAAGTATAGATAGTGAGGACTCAAAGTTTTTCCCAACAGTCGTTGGAGAGAAACATTTTGATTCATAGACTGACACGCGTGCCTCTTGGAATTGCATATCTTTCCCATCTCCGCCGCAGCAGGGCCAGGTCCAGTTCAAACGGAAACTGGGTGGCTTGTCATAAGTGAATCGACTTCTATGTAAGTTTTTCAAATGGAATTAAAATAGGAAAACTACCTATATAAATATTTTTAGTTTTCTTATTTTTTAATTAATTAAGCTTGCCTCTTTTGAATTTACTGAAGTCACATAATGTAAATATGAAAGTTATGACGAGTTTGAGACGTTCCGCTTTCATTGTAATTTCCAGATTTATATCCGAGTTTCAGTGTTGTTTCCAGCATGCGATCAGCCTACAGTGCATAATTCCTTAAACCGGCCCTGAGAGGCCGTGTGTAATCGTGAAAAGAAGATAAGATGCTGGAGCAGCGTTTCTATATGGCTGGCTATAGAGTCTTTAACACCCAAATATTTATGTTTCTATTTTTCATTCTCCATGAATACATTTTTCTCTCACACCCGTTGACTCGGCTCCTTGCCTCCTGTCTACATTACATGCATTCCTTCAACTCTCATTTCCTTCCCCAACACAATACGCCTACTCTATTTTCCTCTTAACTTGTCTCCCAAGCAATGAGTTGGAAAGTGTTAAAAAGAACGGAGGGAAAAACATCTTTGTTAAGCCGAAAAGTGAAAAGGAAAACAGAGAGGCTTCCTTTCCCTTCATTACATTCCTCTCGCTTAACATAACGGGAGATTGGAGCTCACGCACGTTCCACAGCCCTCTCAACCCAGTTAACTCAATGAATAAGCTACCGGGGACCAAAGAGGAAAAATGCATGCGGCAGCTCCCACTTTCCATCACCTTACAATACAGCATCTTCGCATGCTGACCGAGAGGACCTGCTCTACTGCAGCTCGGAACAATGGTATAGGGTAGCTGCGGATTTGCACATAGATTTTCGAAGTTTTCAAACAAGTCCGTTTGAGTTTTTTTTTTTTTTTACAGTTATCGTCGTACAGATACACACACCCTCACGGAAAGTTAATAGTACCGGGGTAAGGTACTAAAGACTCACGAAAAAATCGCTGTTTAATATTCATCCTAATTAGAACCAAAGCATAAAGCTAACTTAACCTAACCTAATGCAACTAGAATCACTGAGAATTGCTTTTCTTGGGTATTTACCAAGAGTCCCCAGGGGTATACCGCATGGGCCCTATTTCTACTACAACCCAAATATTCGTATCAACGGTATGTTCTGTACAAAATTGTTCGCGTAATTTGAGACGTGTCAGACGGAAATAAACAGACAGACGGAGGTTATCCCATAACACCTTTCGGAGTGACAGTTGTGAGTTACGTTATATTTTCATTATTTATTTACCTATTTTAATACGTTTGTGGAAAGACAGTATTTTTTTGGGTTGACTGGTTCCTTTTACTTAAATCACGGGGCCTTGTTTCTAAGCAAGTTAATATTTCATGAATATTTTACAAAAGCATGACTGCTGTACAGTTTATATTCGAGCGAACATGGAGATTGTGTTAACATTTTGAGAGGACATTCAGATGGACAGATGGCCATGGCTCATCCCTTAAGACCCTTCTGGTTTAAAAGTGCCTTTCTCGTTTTCCATTAGAAAGGCATCTTCGTTTGGGATCTCTTATCGGAAGATTGGGTGATATAAGTATATGGACTCCCACCACAAAAGCATTCCATTTTTTACTCCGCTTCTCTCTCAAGAAATATTCAGCTGTCATTCATATCTGATGGGGAATATTTCTCCGCGTGATGAAAAATGAAATGATACACTCTGTTCTGCCAGCCTCCTTCCCAAGCTTTCCTTTGAGCCAGCCTTGCTTCACCCTTGACTCCGGCCGTCCTAAAACCTTTTTACTCAAAGCCTAAATTATATCTCCACATGTCACTTTCTCCGATTTCTTAACTCGCTCCATCTATTCAAATGTCACGAAGTTCTTAGAACAACTTCTACATCCAATTCATAATTCTGTACCATTAAGTCTGGTAAGCCACTTTCCATTAAATGGCAAAGTGCTTTCACCCTTTGCACGACAATAAAACACTTGAAAACACACGTCTAACAGACGTATAAATGTTTGTATACAAACATATACATGTTTTCAAATTAAATGTATTGATTATATCTCAACTGGCACGATTGCTGATACTGCTCATATCAACTAAGTCTATGGCCTGTCTAAAATTACATAAACGCTAAATAACCAATTATGGGCTCCTAATTTAACAATAAATTACTATATATGTATAATCTGAAATAATCTAAAACACATTAGTTTAGTAGTAAATTTTAGTTCTGTTAAAACATATAAAGTCCGGCTATACGGATCGAGTCTATTTTCCTTCAACACCAGCAGTAACTGCATATAGTATTTATTGGCGTTAGACCTTGAACCCAAATCGTACCGTATAAAATTTAATGGCTGCTTTACGGCAAAGTTCCAAGCAACAAAGTTTCACCACAGACACACTCTTAAACCGTAAACAACAGTATCAAAAATGTTCAGTGTTAGGTCAAGGTGTAAACGGAGATTTTTCTCAGGGAACTTTTTCAGCCCATACTGACAAGTGCATGTCCTGGATGCTGACACGAGAATGTAATTAGCCAAAGTTCCAGTCCGAGGTTTGGATCTGTGGTTTACATTCACGTACTACTTTGAGGAGAATAGTTTGTGATTTTTGAGCCAAAGCAAGCCTGGGATTTGTGAGTTAAAAGTGGAGAAAGGTGAAAGTGGCCTAGATGGGCTGTTTTGTTTTGAGGTGAAAATGGTTGTGATGAATATTGGAGGTGAAAGGAGAAGAGGCCGCTGGGAGAGGGAATGGGCAGAATTCTCACTTTGCGGGTTCCCTCTGCTCCCAACGTCTCGTCCTCTACATCTCAACCTGGCTCCAGAAACCATAAAACTGATAAAGAGGAATGAGCTAAGGAGCTCCCCAGAAATAAAGAAAGAAATAATGGCTAGAAGCTGCCCATACTAATGCTTGTTGTGCTCCGGATTCTGATATCTCTCTGATAATACATCCCTGTCCAGCCCGATTACGATTACTCGGCGGGACATCAGATTAGTTTAGGCTTCCTTGCTCCCCTCAATAGTCTACCAGAGGCTAGTCTACGGCTAGTCCCCTCAAGCAGTTTTACGAAAAAATTACCACGCAAAAAAACACTTTCAACTACCTTAGACTAACCTAACTCTATTGTAAGATACATATTCAAACAAGCAACATTATAACCTAACCATAAATACCTGAAAATTCACGACTGTTGGAACGTTTACGCGAAGTAGATTAACAGAGTAAGTAAAATCTAAATAATCAGAGCTCAAATCCAGCCTAAAATAACAAGCTACGTCGAAATAAGAGCTACTTCATAATAAAGGGAAAATACAGAGAATTGGAATAGATAATGTATTCCTGTGCTAGTGCCATCCTGCTGAGTTTTCTTCGAGATATGAGCTGTATAGGATGACTTGGGAGCCATCTTAGAATTATTTACCAAACGTCAAACCTGGAAAGAGATATAAAGAGTTGAACAATTAGTCCAGCGTCCTTTTGACTTGCATTTTTTACACAGATTGCTCTTATAATTTTAGCTCTTACTTACTGATGATGTAGCTCATGTTGGGTATAGCTATAATGCAATAAAGGTAGGCGTTTGGGAGGGGATTTTTGGCAGGAAGGTATTGGTAAGGTTCTATGCATGTAGGGAAGAGGAGTGACCTGGATGGAATAATTCTTATTTCCACTGAAGCCAGCCACCAAAGTCCTGGTTTTGCGGAGAGAGTAAAGTTTTGCTAAGTTGTTGCCAGGAAGGAGTGAATCTTGGTGGAGGGATGTATGATCAGTATGGGGTCATGATTGATGATCGGGAGTCTCCATCTCTCGTTCCTACTGACCTGTCTCTTCCCAACTCACAACTCATCCAGCACAATACCGTCCTCTGCCCTCCCTTCGTCTCCAACATCTCCACAACAAGCTTATCAATACCATTATCACCATGTCAAACATTGCACACAAACTCCCTTCTCCTGTAAACTACTTCAGAACCCGCAAATGTATTTGGAAGCATATTATTCCTCAGTGCATACGTTTATTATTTCAGCAGCCTATGATTTTATGAAAATTTCCAACTTGAGGAATATGCCACCACTGAAAAATAATTACTGAAAATAAGGTTAGCACCAATTGAGTCATTGCTGCCAGCAGTGTAATTTAACACAGTGTGACAGGAAACTACATATAGCAGAGTTTGTACATATAGTGCTTAGTAAACAGTGCTACTCCGAGCAAACAGGCCGGTAGATTGGCATCGAGACAAAATGTCTGTGGTTTTGCAACTCCTGATTCAAATACCAACAAATCGTACAACAGATCCAGTGGAAATCCCTAATGGGACCATCCGATGATGCAAACCTAACCTAAACAAAGTCTCAACATTCTAATTGTATATCTTGATTTGAAGATTAATTAACGTAGGATCACATTATTCGTATGGTGAGAGGGCATTTCAGCAGCCAATGCAGTGGATTGCAACGCAAATCTGTAATAGAGTTCGAATTGCTTTTGAAATTCACGTATTGGATAAATTTTTTTATTTATACATGACACAGTCATGGGTTTGATAGAAAAATACACTATACGTGTTGTTGAAGACCGAGAACGTGACTGCTTCCTGTCCACCGGTTGTGGAAAGGGACTTCATGCATGCCTTGCCACAAATAAAAAAGTACGGGATGTAAGCACTGAGTTTGGAGTTCTGAAATGTGAATGCATGCTGCTGGCTGGGCAGGACGTTTTGAACTGACTGTCTATGACTGACCATCATGCACTTGTGATGGCTCATTAACAGGCTTGAGTGCCACTGTTTGGTTCCTGGCTCGTTGAATGGAAATACTTGGAAACAAGAAGCAGGGGAAGCGGAAGAAACCCGAGTTGGTTTGGTTCACTTGAATCTGGCTGTATGTATGTGGGAATCTGGGCTGCAGTGGAAATATGATTTTATAATATTATCTCTCTGTCATCGCATCAGGCTGAGTGGAAGACGATGAAGGATATTTTCATGGACTCAAGTCGTTATTTCCTTGCTTACTCGGAGACAGACAGAGAGATATACGACCTTCCTGGTTCCCCAATGCATTTTGAACAGAGTCGTAAAAGTGTCTCAGTGTGCTTGGCAGGACTCATCACTTCCCCTGACTCCGTCATTCAGTGGGAATGTGGAATGTACTGCAAGTCGGGTCAAAGCTTGTTCTGTAGTAAGTACACCATGATCCAAGTCACAGCATAAAACGGTGCTTACTATGAATACGGGACTCCCCGTGTAGCCCACTATTTTACAAGATAATTTGTCACATCAGGACTTATTTACTCTGGATCATGTAGTCAAGAGGGTGAAAGTATTTTGTGCTTTCTCCTGGAATATATTTACATTGGTATTCTTGGGCACCAATTATGAACACAGAATTTTGACTCGATCCAACCTTGCAATCAAAATTATTTCCGTAATATAATACTTGGGACTTAGACGACGAAAGATTTTCTTCGAAAACTTTCACTTTTACCCTTTGAAGGTGAATGCAAGTTATGGTCGGCCATGTTCAGCTAGGTTAAGCTATGCCGTGTTATTAGATTGAAATTCTTCTAATAGTAAAGTTGGGTTCGGTTTGCCGAAAGAATTTTAACCTGGGACATATTTTCCCTGGGAATTTTTGGAGAACTTTTCAACATAACTGTATACAAGTTCAAGGTTAAATTAAATAGATGAATTGGCTGCGTACTCAGCTTTCTGAACCCAAGGCCTTGAATTTACCAAGCTATATCCCATCATTTGACAATAATCATCTGACAACAATCTAAAATGTAATTTTTTTACTTGATTGGGCTTCGGCCATGTCAAATAAATCCGATGATTAATTGCCTGCGGTATTAATTCTAAAAAATGTATTTCACCCAAGTACGAGTACCACGCGATAGGCATTACCTAAATTGTGAAATACCAGATCGAAGCATTTCATCCCTGAAGTTACCAAAACTGAACTTTGGACGAACTTGAATACACGACAAAGGCTGAGAAGGCTCAGAAGAGGAGCAGTGGTTTAGAACAAGGAAAACAGTGATTTTGGGTTGGAAATGACTTTTTTGGCAAAGAGTAAAAAAATAAGAGAAAAATAGAGAAGAAGATGGCATCATATATAACGTTAGCTGAGGATGGAAAAAATAAAGTTTTCAACTTGTCAGCAGTTGGGAAGAGACGGAAGAGAGGAATTTTCTTTCCATTATATATATCGACCATTCTCATTGAGAGAAAGCAGGGGAAAGAATGCCTGGAACATGACCCTCATGACTCCCGAGACTTCCTCATAGGCTTTTCTTAAAAAGACGAATTTTTTCAGAGTCAAGACCTCAAGTCAGGAAAAAAAAGTAACTCATCAAGCGGAGGAATAAGCGGAGAGAGGGAAGGAAAGTGAAAAGTCAAACCCAAAATCCCACACCGTGCTCAACCAACACGTTTTCCCAACCAAAGATTCTATTATGCCTTCTCAATCGAGTGAGGCTTGGGTGGTTAGGGCCAGATATTGCATATTAGTGCATGCCATACGATTATTTGGTCCGCACTCTCTGCAGCAGGCTAGAGTATAGTGTTCTTTGGTGTAGGCACAACGTGGTGGGAGAAAACTTGAACTCAACTCAAGACTTTCACAACACTTTCTCACCAAACTCACTTAATTCAGTGCCAATTATGAAGTCAGCAAAGGGTTACTGGCGCTCAGACCGTCTCAGGATGACAATAAAGATGCATCTGTCGCTCTTAATCCTCTCGCAAACCAGTCAGCCTTACATTTTCTGAGAATTAGACGTTCGTCTCTTTCCCGAGACAAGGCCTGGCGTGATATATTTCACACTTTGCAACTTAAGAGCGGCTCAGAATTATTAGTTGGACAGCCGTTAGCCCTGTGTCGGATATACCTTATATGCATAACCACACTTTCCATATCCAAATTCACGTTTGGAAGTAAATGACTTATGCAAGAAATGCGGCAAGTACGGGATACATACATAGATTTATATATATTTTAAATTTCTGTTAAACTGGTCCTGAGTCGCCAATTGCGAAAGTACTGCATTTTTACTTAGTGTAAATACTCTAAAGCATTTGCACATTTAGAGGCTTAACGGAAAATGACACCATATAGGAAAATTCATATGAAATCATCAGTATACTGGGTGGCGTGATTGTAGAAATCGTGGTCAACTTTATAACTCAATGTATTCATTCCTGCTTAGTTTGCTATGATAGACGCTACCTTTCCCATTGGTGCTTATACTTGCTTAGGAATATTAAAAACGGAAAATATTCATAGGGGAGTGATAGACAGATGAAACTAAAGTCAATTGTACTCAGGGAATATATTTAAGTTTATGTTATGTTTCCAGAAGCGCCTAACCTGCTTCAACAACGGTGTACTCAGAGTGGGTACCTTTACAAGCTTTCTCCACCGGTGAGACCAGTTGGCGGAGTATTCCCATACATCTAGACAGCCAATCTCCAGCCCCGTTTCCCACTGAGAGTGTCCCGAGTGAGAAAGTGAAGAATTCCTCTGGCCCAATGCAATTGGGAGCGATGGGTAGGAGTAATAATGGGAGAGCGGCCCAAGGATAATAAAGGGATCTAAACATAATAATAAATCCCAGCAACTTTCTCCCTTCCTCAAATGTGGTGAAAGGAGAAAATTACATGATTTTTTTCTAATGGGCGATATGAGGAACAAACTTTTTCTCCTGGCCTCACCCAAGCCCAGAGCAACCCGCAGCAGCCCAGCCCCAAAAACGGAGCCGAGAAAAAGAAATTAGCAAGGAGCCTTCCAACTTTTTTTTTACGTTAGTTGAAAGGGGAAGTGAAGTATTGATGATAGATAGCTTGGCTTTATCAGTGATTATATTTTTGTACAAGGCTCCGAGTATATAAACGTGTAGGGAGAATAGGAGGGGAAAAGTCCGCATATAATATGATGATCAGTGCACTTTAGTCTTTCTCAAAACAGAAACTGCATTCCGCTCTCGAGACGCTCCGCTTGGCTGATTCCAGTTTTTTAAGAACTTTCCCCAAGATGAGAATTATTATATGATGAGGCAAGTGTTCCTAAGAGATTCTCTGAGGAGCACTTAAACTTCCTTCACTCTCTCCTTCCAGCCAAAATAGTGGAGCCAGAGCCTGAGTGGAGGCAGGGACTCCAATCCAATGTAGATCCAGATTTCTTTTCCGCCTAATCGGCATAAATTGATGCATCATCACCGAGAGAGTGAGAATGGGACCTGTTTATAAACACGAGGCTCAAAACCCGAGTTTTCTCAATTTCTTCCAAACACAGGCAGAGTGTGGAGTGTGAGGCTCCATAAAACACTTTCTCTGGATATGTTTTTTTTTATTCCATGACCCGAGGAAAGTAAGTGACATACAAGATAAATGCTTTGGGGATACTCCATGAATGAGAATGGGAAATCATTGTCAAACACTAAATCTCATGCTGGTCTTAGGAAATCCAACGGTTTTTTTTTGTCTTCCAAGAGTTCGACACTGCTAAGATGGAATTCTACGACAACTGGGAAAGCGACAATTCAGTTGATTATGGTTATGTGACATAGCGATTTTTTGGCAATTTTATGTAGTAGCTGGAAATTTTGTGAAAATGCTTTCCCAAAAAGGAACCCATCATCCGTGTAGCCAAGGCAGTTATCTGCAACATCCTTGGAGCCTACAATTTTTTAATCTTGGAATTACCCTACAGTTACTACATTGAGGAGAATGTGGAAGTTAATAGCATGAAATTTTGATTTAGAGCGATAAAATATGATAAAGTATACGAGCGTAGAAATAAAGTGCCTACCACAAGCTCAGCGGATCGAGCATGCATGATAAGAAAAGTCATCAGGAGGCTCAGGATCTCAAACGATTTCTTTTCAGGCCTTTATGTTATGTCGCTTTCAAATTACAAACTAGTTTTGCATTAGGTACAGGAAAATAAAATGGTTATGATTGGGTTTGATGACTCTTCCTTCATACTTACTTGGCGGGCTTACTACATGTGCAATGTGTGGAAGTTTGAAGTTGTGCAAGATCCCGCTGCCACACTCCAAATACTTAAGCATGTCAAGTACCAAGCATAAATCTCATTTCCATTAAAAACGATACAAAGAAATCCAATTCAAAATAGTGTTTATGAGAAGCATGTCAACGTTGGAATAACATCCTAATGATATGTAGCTTTGCATAAAGGAAATTGAGAAAGTAAGAAAAGAATTTGGATCTTTTTGATTAGCACTTACACACATAAACTTGTGCACATCAGACTGCAGATAATCAAAACTGTGTCAGATGTTATTGGGATAGCTTTTCAGGTTTGGGTGTAAATAAGTGGCCTTCAGTTCAATTAAACGAAAGTTGTTTGTGCACTTATAACTCCAGCACGACGGAGTACACGAACATTAGTGAAAGTTGTGCATTAGATTGAGGCGGCAAGTGAAAGCACATTCATGGGGATTGGGGTGCGAGCAGGGTTTCATAGTGATAAGCTAGCTACCTTTGGGCTTCACAGGGTTTTATCAGTACTTTGCTAAGTTTTGCTTCAATTGACAGAGGACGTACATAAAATTAATATAATTTAATGTTGTTTTGGAGACTTACTAAGCGTTTTAGAAACCTGAGTTTATCCTGATGAAGAAAATCAAAATTGTAAGAGTCGATAATGTATTTTGTTATAATTTCACAGTGCATGGAGAATACCCGGGTAGAATGTTTTCCACAATTTGACTTTTTGAAATATGTTTTTAGAGAAAAGTACTACCCGGATGCATCCCAAAACTAGTTAATTTGTAGAAACTAAAAGCCGGGTGTTTGGCATGCCTGGACATGAGACGGGATGAGTGATCTTGAGGCCATCGGAGGAGGACGGAAGGAAGTGTTGAATTTGAATCGAAGGGGAGATGGTATGGTAAACAAAGAAAAAGCAGGACTGGAGAGATTCCATACATACATTGGAGCCCAGCTGAGAGACAGGGAACGTGTATGTATGTATAATGCTGCTGAAAACGAAGTTCCAGTCTCCACCTCATTAATCTCTGCCCAGATCGTAATGATTGGAAGCTTTTTGCCTTCTCTCCGCTGCGACATTCCCCATGCACACACAAAGTGGGTTTTGGGCGAAGGTACATTACGGGGCTGGTGCTGCACTGCACTGTGGAAGGCTGGATGGAAATAGGCTCAGGTTTTTTCTTTGTCTGCCATAGACGTTCTCCTGCTTTCTCCGTGAAAGGCTCTAACCAAACTAGCCCAGCTCCTGCCCGACAACCAAAGTGTAAAGTGTAACTCAAGATGAACTATGGAAGTCGTGCCATTTGGTTAATTAAGATAAGGAGATGAAATGACATTTTAATGGTGTGCCACGCTTGTTATGTGCAAATCCATGCGATTCCCAATTACCATTTTCTCATTCCCCTTCCTCTCTTTTTCATTCAGAAAGGAGCTCAAGTTTGAATGAAGCCTCAACTTTGGAACTTTGGAGTCGGCAGAGAGAGGACGAGGAATAGATTTCTCACACTGACATGGACCACGGCTCCAGTTTGGGAAACCTCTTCCTCTATCTTGTCTGGGACTCTTGGGCTACCTGCATTATGAGAACCGGCCTCACACTCGGCCTATCAAGAACACCTAATTCAAATCTACGCTTTTGTCCAGCTACGGAAAACGATCGGCTGACTGAGTCGAGCTGATCCAGAACTTTACTTAATACATATGATATGAATATGAACTTTCGCCACACATCCCTCTGAATTTCAACTAATAATTCCAGCTCATCCCTTTAAGAGCTATTTGGGCCGGTTTAGAAGGTTCTATAATGAACTGAGCCTGCTTGACTGCGAATTCATATAATATTGATTGGAAACATTTTCGATATTAAATTCATTTGGAAATAATCATAGAGAAATATAACTTTAATTGAATCCAAGGTTCAGCATAAATGCCGTTTCGTCAGTAACACATGTATTTGATAATCCAACGTGCAGTACACATGTATTTGACCTTGCAGGTCTGTGCAGATTCAAACCAAAACTACTGTTTAACACAAGCGAACACACGTTATAAAAATCGTTTTGGGATGGAGTTTGTAGCAGGACGTGGGTTCCATGTGCAGAACTAGACTTGTGCTTTTAGTCGACTGACTTTGTGATGTTGGAACTTGAGTGTTGGTGGAATGGGTAACTTGGAGAAAGAACGGGGCTTCATTTATCAAATTCCTTCATGTCAAAATAAAGAGAGAAAGTTGCATGTATAATCTGATCCACTTCCTACATCAATTCACAACTAATCGTCATCTTGACTCCACGGGTTCTCTCTCGCATGGCTTCCTCAGCTTGTTGACATGGCTGACATCTGGAGTCCCAGGCGACAGGCATTTGTAAATTCTCCGATTCGCTGACTGTGATAGCGTTACCTCCTGCTACAAAAGACCTGGTTCATGCAAATTCAACACAATAAATATCATGGTACAATAGCAAACTGCTAAGGGAACAAAATTTACTGTAATATTCCCAAGTAGTAGCAAGTGGTCGCTTTATTACTGTGTATGACGAATGTTCATAAAACGTATTTAGCTATTTTTAAAGAAGTATCTTTAATCCCGTCGAATATAAAAATCAACTGCCCCAGCTGAAACAGAAACGGGTGGCTTGGAAAAGGCTGAAAGAGACATTGCATAAATTGCAAAATACAAAATTCAAGGAAAATTTCAAGAAATACAAGGACAAAATTTAATAGATAAGTAAAAGCTTTTAGGTTCAATGAACATGTAGTTGCTAGCGATCGAGAACAGTTACTAAATTGGCATAGTTTTCACAGATGAATAAGTTACCGAATTATAGCTTCGAGTTTTCTGGTAAATATTCAACTAATTTATTATCAATGTCGAATGTAGAAAAAACTCTCAGCGGCTTTTGTTGTAATACAAAATAGGCTTAATTATTATGTCAGGTTAGGGCAAGTTTTTATAGGCTTAGGATACTCGAGTGAAATACATTAATTGGATGCCCAGTGACAGCACATGCCGTCCGCGTGCGAAAGATTTGTATAGAATTTCAATGAGTGTGTAATGGGATTGTGTAGCGTGGCTGGAGAGTGTGTATCTATTTTAATTCCAAGTAAGGGGCAGTGAGAAGCGGTGAAAGAGATGCGAGTTGCTTTGAGGCTGAGGACATTGTGGCTGAAAGGTGGGAAGAATAAGAAGGGCCCAAGGCGTAGTAATTCTTAAATAGTGTTTGAGAGTTGACAGGCGGAATGGGCCGGTTGTGGAGTTGTGGTGAATGGAACAACATTTGATAGGATATCGGGAGTGAAGTGCGGGAGAAAGGTGGGTGATTCGGGCGTAACTACCCGGACTCCGTGTAAGGCTCTCCATACGAAGTGGATTGATGATGTTATAAAGTGGAGACATGGGGGCAGCCCATAAGGATCAACGCTTTCTGCGTCCTCCTGATTTGTGGGTCGGGAGACATCCGTCTCTGACAAAACTGTTTTTCTCCATCCAACTCAATTGAAAGAGCCCAGAAAGTCAATTTCAGCTCAAATGTCCCATTTCGTGTTACACGGCTTCCCCGCACTTCCCTCAAATCAAACTCCAAACGGCCCTAACCTATATTCAGATTCTCAAAATCAGCTAGTTGGGGAAATCTGCTTGCGGCAGCTCAGGTAGAAAAGCGTATCAGTAGAGATGGGGGGAATGTGAAAGTATTTAGGTAAATCTAAATTCGTGCATTGCATTTAGGCACACCTTTATTGGGAAATTTTGTGGCATTGCCGTCGCTTTATTTATAACTTTATATAAAAGTTCAATTTTTTCTACTAAATACCTACAATGAATTCTTTTATCGAGGAAAATCACAAGTAAAATTGTAAATTGAAATGCTATCCAACTTCGATTCATCGGTCCTAAGATGATTGAATTTGCACTAGCTTTCATTTTGTAAAGATGCTACGTGTTTTCATAGGATATGTAAGATAACTGCCAGTTGGGAAGCATTAGTGCATGAAATAAGTAACTAGGTTAAGGAATACGAGACCAAATTTTCGCGATTTTTCACAATGCTTTTGTGATTTATTTGGAGATATTCATTTTTGTATGTGTTTTTTAATTATTTAAAAAAAAAATCAGAATTTCATGAATTGTATTGACATTTGTTTCCTTGTTGTTGACCACTTTCATATGTTTCGCACAACTGGTAATTTTAGTTTGAAATGCAGGAACCCATCCGCTTGTTCAGCGAAACTTCAAGTAGGTACTTGGAGTATATTTACGCTGCTCTAAGAAAATCGTGACGGACAGATATACTGACCTGACAGGCAATTTGCCAAAATTGTAGCATCGAGTTGACCAAAATGAGTCAAATCTTTCATTTGCAAATGTTTTTGTGTTTACCAAATTGGATTTTGTTAGAAATACTGGGAATTGCCAAATCATGCCGTAAGACACTTCTGGTAAAAAAAAACCCAAATAGGAAAACCGGTTTATGGCTGACCATAATGCATGAACTACTCCGCCGCGCACTTTATGTTTCCCGAACATAACATTAGACTAGCCAATAGCTGGAGGGCCACTAGGCATTTTACGGGTCTTCTTAAATCAGGATTGACACAAAGAAGCGGGGGGAAGGTGGGCCGGGGGCTGAAAGGAATTAAGATTCACTGGAGTGAAAGTGTCATTAGAAGTAAAAAAGAGAAAGTTGGAGTGGGATGCAGGGGCTTCCTCCTGCCTGCCTCACCACCACGGAGCACCCTCTCCCCGCCCCACCCACACATGAGATAATAATTGTAGCCAAGGGCTGGGCCTATATTCTACACACTAATATTATTATCTTCACGAGATATCATTGTGTGTCGTCGGGAGGAGAGAAAGTTGCTGGAGCAGAGGTTGGGCAGAAGAGAGACAAGTTTTGGTTGGATGGGGTTTAAGTGCTCTTGTAGCCCAGCTCAGGCCTCTTGCTCCTGTAATACTATTAGACCGTAAAAGATATTGAACACGCTGGGCTAGAGATTGAGTAGAATGCGTTCGATAAGGATTTAATGTTTCCGGAGAATGTTTAAGAAGTCCTGGAAGCCTGTCATCACCAGAAAACCCCATAAAAGGCTAAGAAACATGGAGGAGAGTCACACTTAAACCCGAGGGACGGCAGAAGGCCAATGGGCCTCCCTATCTCTAGCCAAACAAGCCGAGTCCAAGAGTTGGGCCTGATAGAAGAAAAAGAAATCAGAACCCCCGGGCTACGAGAAGAGATTATAAAGGTTGACCGGCTGAAAAAGCAATCAGAGCTAACTTTCAGTCTGGAGTAGGTGCATGGGGGGACTGGACACTTTTCACTTGTCATCCTCTTCCAGTCAACAAATCAGGCTTTGTGCTTAGACAGCAACCAGGGTTGGCCAAAATTCTCCATGTTCTAATCAACTGTCAATGTCAACAATTGCTGAAGTACCTACCGTGGCGTGAAAGGTTGATCTTCCTAACAATATTATTCTTCATTTTACAGAAATCTTGTGCTTAGTAAAATATAACTTAATTAAGTAATCTAGGTTACAGAATACTAATTACAGTAATTAGCAGTGGATTGGATTTTCAGGCAATCGTAATCGGACTTGTATGTAATCTAGCCGCAACACGTAAACATTTACAATTTTCTAGTAAGCTTGTCATCTCTTGAATTTGACATCCCTGCTAGCTAACTGCTGGGAAGTGGGCAGCGTAAAAAGCAGTTGCTAGAATGTCTGCAAAATTGGAATAATGTCCGAAGTGGATGGTTGGTCTTAGGGCTGGTCAAGTGTGATGAGTGAGAACCACACATCAGGAATCAGGGCAGAATCCCGAAAGAAAAGCCGGAGCAGAGTTACAGTAGTTTGGTGCACTTCATTCCTTGCCGAAGAAAAATGATTGCCAGGGAGGATGAAGACTCAAGGCTCAGGGGATGATACATACAAGAATGGATTGGATTCGTAATACAACTATAATCTCTCACTTTCACTTCGCAAGCCTTAGGATCAAGTGGAATTACGACATACAGTACTTTCACTTGTGCTGCTCTGACCCAAAAATTGCTAACGTAATTTCTATATAAATTGCCATCCCTCAATGAGCTTAATAAATTACAGTGGCTTGCATAGGATTGGAAAAATTAGACACAAAACTGGAAAAAGTTGTGTTTTCTTTTTGTCACTCTTACCAATCGGCGTTTCTGTCAATCTAACTCACGGATTCTCACCGGATTCGCACCTGCTTGCAGTAAAAATAATTATTCCGAGACGCTCAATGATTAGCATTTGAGAAACATGTTGTTTTATTAATAATTAAAGATTTTCCCTTAATCATATAGTATTTATATATCACATCCTCATACAACTCCATTCTTATGGGAAAGAATATCTCGCACAACTATGTGGCACAGGCATATAGACTCACATTATGTTAAGATTATGTATTACTAATTATTTAGAATTACAAGTAAAATACATAGATTCTAACTTCCGTTTGGTTCCGTCAGTTACCACCTTACTTTAGAGTCAGGCTCGACTTTAAACTGATCTTGAGTTAAGAGAGAGAAAGTGGAACATAATCTCGACTCAAATATTTACTAGAGATCTCAACACAGAATCTCCTGTCGACAATTCTTAATTCAATCGACAAATCAAAAGCCACGAGACGATATGGAGAGATACTGCGTCTCTGAATTTATTCAAAATAGCAATTTTCCCCTTGGATAGTTCCATAATCTTTTCATCCATGCTTAATTCAAATGGTAGCCGAATTCTCGTTCCATACACGCTCACTCTTCTTTGTATTTACGGTCAAGAAGTCAGTAATACTATATTGGTGTTTTATGACTGCGAAACGTATTGTCTTGAAAACCTTAGCACAATTTCCACAGCACTGCCTCGCGGAATTTTTTTATCCCCGCTAACTAATAATTTTTGTTCAGAATTTTCCGGATTCCGATAAGTATAAGAATACAGTATTTTACAATTGTTGAAGCAGAATTGTAATTTGTAAATGTAATTTTTTGTTACCATGAATTAACATATGATTGGGTGCAGGCCATGTCAAATCTTTAAAAAAAATTGTGTTTGATTAAAATTTTCTGAATTAAATATTATTCTACTCAAAGCGAATTGGCCAATCCATTTACTTTATACATAGATCAATCATGCTCACAGCACTATATCTATCAAACACGATTACTGTTTGTCCAATCAATGGCTTAATGAGGTTTGGGTTTCAGCTAATGCGCTCTCTTAGCGTGTGTTACAGCATTCAAGAAGTTTAAACCGCTCGCCTGCTTAATCCAGTTGACCTAGAGCCACGCTGCTTTGATACGTTCTTGAAAAAATTACATTCCAAAGAACAACAATTTCAATTTTCTAGTTGATGTGTGATTTACGGTTATATTAAACTCTGTGTTTCCACATGTGCAGCATTCAATGTCACTTAAGAAAATCTTAAACCAACAAATAACGGAAACTTTATTTTCTCTATTGATTTCCGACAGATTCTTAGTGAGCGAGTGAGCTGTTTTTGGCGTGAATTTTTGTTCCCATTCATCCCGGTGAGATGGAACGTGTCCATTCCAATCCGGGATGTGTCCCGATTTACTTTACGAGACACGGTGAACTGGATTTTTCAAGCATTGAAAATCCCACTCAGGGATTTTGATCGGCCTAAATTATCCATGGTAGACCGACTGCATGGAATCATGCGGTATGGGAATCACTCTGAGATCGGAGAGCAGTGCAAGTGTGACTTGGATTCGTACAGCGGTTATCAAGACAATACGAGGACGCCCGGGGTAGCCAAGATTAACAAGTTTGAGACAGAACCATGCACATCAGTATTAAGTATATGCGTATGTATGTACATACAATAATTGTAGAAACCAGCTCATAACTAACAAATTGAATAGTTGACAGCAAAAGAATAACATTTAGGTCAATCCAACAGAAACAGAAATGGGTAGTAGTAGTAGGAATGAAACGTGACTCTAACAGTTAAGGCAACAAACAATTGTACCAAAAACAATGGATTGAGAAAGCTTACAAGCAACAAACAAACATAACAATGTATACAAGTTTAATAGTAACATTTCTCTTTTTTTAAATATTTGTAAGAAGTGAGTTAACAAAAATGCTTTCATTAGTAGCCATCTGGAGTTGAACGGAATAACGGCATAAACTTTGTAAAGTAAATAAAAAATAAACTCTGTAAAATAATTAACTCTTCCTAAAACGAAGAAAATTCAAAAATAAGTCCAGTATGACCTGGGTTAGACCTTCAAGAAAGCTTTTCTGATTTGGTTTGATTCTGAAGCAGTACAATTGTAATTTATCTCATGCATGCAAGGGTCATGCAACAGGTTTCTTGTTTTGTTGAACAGTTTTAAGAGCTGACAAAGGACAAATATACTGGAAGCTGAAGTCGGTTTAAAAGTAATACAAGGTAATCGACATGTTCCTTGCCTTATTTGCGAAATTCAAGTTACAATCGTAATGTAAAGCTTGCAATCAATCAATCAAAATGCAATTTCCACATTTCTCAGAAGCTTCTTCATGCTTTCCAAAAATTGTTGCTATGTCAGTCTCTCTATTCCGCATTATACAGTGTTATAGTTGTATATATTATATAGCTATGGAGTTAGCTTTTCCTCCACTTACTCTTCTAAGTAACATTTAAACCCTAGAGATTAACCAATATAAAGTGACTGATTGAATATATAGGTGCTGAATACAAAAACACCACTTAGAACTAAAACCGTAAAGTTGTTTAGTAGCTACCTAGGTATTTCCGTAATAACAGACGTTTCATAATACGAACATTTTACTTCATGTAATAGTAAACCCAGAACGCTTAGCGTTATAAAAGCGTTGTTGACGATCACCTTGATGTGATAGTCCCAACTTGTGTAATTTTTTTTGAGTTACTTGCTATGTCGGTTGACGCGGATTTCTTACTTGCATCGGGAGATAATTTTTTAGTACTCTCTAAGTCGCTAATTATCTCCGTATGCTACGTAAGCTCGGAAGCATCCTTCATTATCTTCAGACCGTGTTTGACGTACAGGACGAGATCAACTAGTGTGCTGTGCAGACTTAACGGCCCGTAGAGTCCGTTCATGGGTATGAAGAAATCTAGAATAATAATTAAATCCTGAAATTCTCGCACTTCTTTTCAATTTGAGTAACTATCCCAAAATTCCAAGAAGCTGCCGTACCTGCTATGTGATACTTTCCGATTAGCTGGTCCGCCGAGTCCCATAACTCGTGAGCACTCATTAGATTTGCAGTATGGGTACACTGCTTGAACATTTTTGAGTAGACAACTCGATTAATAGAGACGTTCTGATGAATTGTACTGGCATGGAGTGGGGAAGGGAGGTGGTGACCATGAAAGACGGACATCGTGGAGGGAGACAGCGTTGGTGTTGGAGAGTGAGGCGATGGGGTGTTGAGTTGTGGACTGTTTGCCATTGGTGGATGAATAGCCGTGATCTCAGCAGCAGGAGTTTTGCTAAAGTAGTCGGTCAAGTATTTGGCAGCTTCCTTGGTTTCCGCGTGCTTCAGCTGATACAGTCTGAGGGACAACATTGACTGGCAGCGTAAACTGTTGGGAATTACAAAATGGATAAGACTCTAAGACTCTAGGCTATAATTCCCAATGGTTTTGGACTAAACGAATGTTAATTTACCTTAGGACCATTAGTTTAGCTTCAACCATATCTTCGTCTCGGTTACGGTAACGACTTCCAATATATCGTATCAAACTAAGTGTGTCTTTGTACATAGTAAACGCCTCCCTTGCACCCACGGTCCTCTCCATGGTGATTCCTGTCAGAATGAAGTACAATCCAGCCTCCAAGTACGTGCCAGTTTGAGCAGTGAGCCCACTCACTTCCTTGTCAGCCTTGTGTTTTAATCTTTTGGCTTCCTTCAAATACCAGTCCTGGTCATCACAGAGGGTTAGTATTACTTTTTCAGTTGCTGTATGCACCGGAGAGCTGAGCGGCTTCTTCTCAAGTTCAACTTCCACCTTTGGTGCAGCTTTTGAGGGAACCTTGGTTAATAACTTGAGAGGAATCTTACAGAGGAGCGATTCTAATTTAAGTGGCAGAGGCTCTTCCTTAGAATTCGGAACGGCAGTAATTGGAGCAGAATTTGAGGAACCTGCTTTCGCAGTGGAGCTTTGAGAACTGTCTTCTGGGATGGGCTTTGGGGGTTTCTTATTTGATGTCTTCACTGGTTCTGGGTGGCCCAGCATCGTTTCAACATCTCTCTTCTTCCCTTTGCCTTTCCCACTACCACTGCTTGCAGGTGGATCGGGTTTGCTGGTGCTGGCAGTACTTGTACTGGCTTTCGTACTAGTGCTCGTTTTGGCAGTCTCGATTACTTTTGCATTGACTTTTGGACTCTTGGATTTCGTGCTTGAGCTGGTCGTAGTACTCTTCTCTTTATCGCTTTTCTTTGCCTTTTCTTTTTCCCCGCTCTTCCCCTTGTCACTGGTCGAGGCCTTGTCACTACTCTTTGCCTTCTCACTTGCCTTCACCTTGTCAGTGGTCTTCGACTTCCCTTTGTCACTACTCTTGGCCTTTTCAGAACTGCTTTTAGAAGTTTCTTTGGAAGAACTGCTGCTCTTATCTTTAGCACTTTTTGGAGAACTACTCTTCTTTGAACCTTTGCCACCTGGAGTGCTCTTCACCCCTTTGGCTTTTGATGCTGGAGAAGCTTCCACTTCGCCGTTGGTCTTCGATGGTGGAATAACTGCAGAGCTGCTTGCGCTTTTGCGTGCACTGTCTTTGGCTGATACCCGATTAGTCACTGGAGGAGGTGGTGGTAGTGGTGGCGGCGGTGTTGGGGCCTTTACAACAACAGGTTTAGATTTGGAGCCCTTGCCTTTTCCTTTTGCCGTACTAGCTGCACTGCTGTTGGTCGTGGCACTGCTCCCACCTTTACCTCCTTTCTCACTCTCGCCGTTTGGACTGTCCACCTTGTCCTTGTTGTTGAATCTAAATATGCTTCCGATCATCTCGCTCTTCTTTCGATCTTGAACAGGTTTTTTCTTCCCCTTGGTTTCGGGCGAGCTGTCATCATCACTCTTGTGCTGGAGACGGTCACATGAAGAAGTGGAACTTTTCCTACGAGTTTTGCCTGCGGAGGTCGGACGCTTGGCGGCCGGCTTGGTCTTGGTGATAGGCTCCTTGACCACCACAGGCTCCTCATCCTCGTTCTCACTACTGCTGAGCGAGGGACCTTTTGCCTTCATGATAACTGCGCTGATTCCTTTCATCGGAACAACTACGGGCGGCGGAGGGAGTGGTGCTGGTTTACTAGCAACAGGAGCTTCTTTCTTGACCTCGGGAGCTCTTCTTGGTGATTTGCTCGGCACTTTGGAGTTATCTGTGACAAAAAAAGGTATCAATATTACTTTCACTTGGCTTCACTTTCGGTATCACGTTGCTAGATTAGTTATTATTAGATTAGATCAAATTATTTTGGATCTGTTTAACTCTTTTTATTTCTTATTACTAAATTCTAGAACTTTTATTTATTTAAGCTTTCAAATGTTACTTGCTGTCTTTTGGAAACTGTATCTTGGTCTAACTGCGATTCTTGCCGTCAATAAAGCCTCAAAACTTGAACATACACAATACGCAAAGCATGCTACGCTAACTGGTGTCAGAGAGAATAGGGGGACCAAGTCCAGAACCGCCAGCGATTTAAATCCAGCACGTATCTCGGATTGAAAGCTCTGAACGACACTGAAATTCCAGATTTCCAACTAGAAGTGAGTGATGATGGGAGAAACAGGTAGGTACTTACGAACGAGGAGCTTTTATCTTTGTATGGAAATAAGAGTTCTCGTAATTGTTCCTCGATTTCACCGATTGAGTTGAATATTGGTAAATGCATTGTGCATGGTTAGAGCTGCAACATTCGCGTTTTAATCTTTGTCGTTGCCGTAGCTTTACTTTATTGGCGGAGCTTACAAAGTTGCCAAAGTTACAAACTGGCATTCTTTTAAAAGGCATGACTAAATGATATAATAGCTGAAATGACATACGGTTTTCACTAATGGCTTGGCAATTTTATTGCCTAGGACTATTTTTCATCTGTTCGGGTTGTGAGGTCAAACATCCGGATGGCAAGGTCTAACGTTAAAGATGCGTAAGGATTCTGATTTTATATGAGGCATAGAGGCTTTTAATTAACTGTAAGTTGGGAAACTTTACGCCTCATAGAAGCTTGTCCTCCAGCTGCTTGAGAACGCAGCTCAAAAGCATTTCTGGTCGTTGTGGGCCGACGTTCGCGCCAAAATAAACTAGTACTTTACTTAAATCAAACGTTTGGATTGAGATGCACTTCTGAGAACACGAATTTTCCGAATAATAAAAAAAGTTCTCAGTTCAAGTCTCTAGTCACCCAGAGTACTCATGCATTATTCGGTAAGCTCGTTTCGTTGGTGCATTGTTACACGCTGCTCGAGATTCCAAACCGTTTTTAGTAAGTATGGCACGATTTCAGATTCAGATGCTATGACTACTTACTTTGATTTTGTTCCGCATTACTGGACCTCGTGGTTACAGACGAAGTGGATTTAACAGGAGTCGTGGGTTTCGATAAAGCTTTCTCAGGTGATGGAGAACTCAATGTTGACGTGTTGAATTTTGATAGTGGAGATGACGCAAGAGGCGATTCAGTCTTAGAAAGGACACGTGACTCACTCGGAAGTTCAGGCTCTCTTGTACTTTGATTATCCTTCAAATTCTGTAGACAAGGAAAGAGAACAGTGTGAAAGAAAGAAACTATTCATGAGCAGCAAATTATAAAACCTCAAAGTCATCGCTATGAGTGCGAGGCCTCAACTATGAGTTTTATGTATTCAGGACGACCTCAACTTCTCAATAAGGCTTTTTCACGTAATACCCGTGAATTTAACTAACCCGTTTATCCTTTTACCTCCAAAATCCCGTAGTACCAGTGACTTTAACTAACCCGAGTATCATTTCCCCTTGAGAATCCCGCAATACCCGTGAATTGAACTAACCCGTGTATCTTCTCCCTTCCAAAATCCCGTAATACCCGTGAATTTAACTTAGGTACCCATGTATCCTTTCAAATCCCGTAATGCCCGTGCATACTTTCCCCTTCAAAATCTCGCAATACCCGTGAATTTAACCCGTGTATCCTCTCCCCTTCAGAATCCCGCAATACCCGTGAATTGAGCTAACCCGTGTATCCTTTCCCCTCCAAAATATCGTACTACATGTGAATTTTACTTACCCATGCATCTTTTCCCTTCCGAATTCCCGTAATACCCGTGTATACTTTCCCCTCCAAAATCCCGCAATACTCGAGAATCTAACTAATCCATGTATCATTTCCCCTCCAAAATCCCGTAATACCCGTGAATTCAACTTAGGTACCCATGTATCCTTTCTCCTTTCCCTTTCGAAATCCCGTAATACCCGTGAATTGAACTAACCCGTGTATCTTTTCCCTTCAGAAACCTCCCATACCAGTGAATTTAACTAACCCATGTTTCCTTACCACACTAAACGAACAAACCCGTAATACCCGTGACATTAACTAAACCTTCTATCCTTTGGAGTTTGGCCCTACAACCTTCATATTAATTTTCATCTCTTACTTATTCGTGTCTGCCCATTTTGACCTTTCGACACTGACGTAGGGTCATTTTAGCCGTCTGACCCATACTTAGAGTCAAACAAATGGTCAAATAGTTGTTTCCAAATGCTCATCATTCATTTTACACATTAGGGTACAACAAAATCAAATGAAAATGTAGGGTCAAATTTTGACCGTTGTCTTTGACCTTGGGTCAAAGTGGTCATAAGTAGCTTAGTAGCTAATCCTAGTATTAGTTCTTTTTAAGTTTTTATTTTGCATAGATTGCCGATTTTATTGCAAAATTAGCAAAAAGTTGCCAAAAAAGCAATATTTTTCTTTTTGGGTCACTTAAGGGTCACAGGTTCATCCGATTGGGGTCAACAATACTGTAAAACCTGACCTGGGTTAAGACGAACATTTTAAGCTATAAAGCTCCCATTTACTCCTACCCAGTGTAAAGTTATAGCCGGACATACGGATGAACGGACAGACGGACGGACGGACGGACGCACGGACGGACGGACAGACGGAAACTGCAAAATACATAGTAGATTGGAACAGCCGTGTAATTCATACCTTTGGAGAATTAGAAGTAAGATCAGATGGTCCTTTGGAAGTAATAGAATTGTTGAGGTTGTCATTCTTCAGTCCTCCAACGAAAGATAATAAACCCCAACTACGACTAGGTGAGCTCTACAGGAGAACGGAAGGAATTAAACATAGAAATCTCAAGTCTAAGAATTAGCACCAATACAATTAAAGCTCAGCCACGAAGGCCGACATAGACCAGACCGGCAACGACATTGAAGCCCAATTGAGTTTTTTTCTTTTGTTTTCCTTTTTTTCTCTTCATTCTTATTTAAGCCATTTTAATTAATAAAAAGAAGACAAGTTCAATTTTATTAAAATATAAAAGTAAATAAATATTGTTTAAAAAAAAAAGAATTCCGTTTGTAAAATCCTACTTTGGTACATATATTTTTACTGCAGAGCCTCGAGCAGCCCCTGCAGCTCGGCCTCATTTTGAGTGAGGCGAGATTTGAGTTGATGAAGCGTTTACAGTTGGGGGGCGAGCAAGCTACAGGGCACGAGGCTTTGCCGTTCCCACATCGCTGCAGCGCTGACGCGGTGTCAGTTCGCAGTTCGGCGCGCACGTGGAAGAGCGCTTGGTAGACTTAGCAGTAGAAAAAAAAAGAGAAAGGAAAAGAGGAAGGAAAAATAGGAAGGAAAAAGAGGAAGGAAAAAGAGGAAGGAAAAAGAGGAAATCAATTAAAGTAATAGGATCGTACAGTATTGGTTCGGTCCTGCCGATTTCGGCGAGCGCGGAGCGAGCCGGCTTGGACATTTTTTGATGTTCGCTGGCCTGGGCCAGAATCTGGTAGGGTTTTCCTCTATGCTAAAAAGGTATATCGGACTATAAACCCCCCATAAAAAAAAAAACGAATACAATTAACGTACGGTGTTAGCTACTGTAGGTATCGGTAGCTTGGCCCTTTCTGTGCTCCCTGGACTATGGCTGCTCGAGTCAGAGTCGGAATCGCTTTCGCTGGAGCTGGAGTCTCCACTGGCCGAAGAACTGGAATCCATTCCTTTCGAAGAAACCGGTGAGGGTACATTCTTCATTTTACTCAGTCCCCTTTAAAATAAACAGGGAAAGTAAGTTAGTGACCCTCCACATGACACGTCAATTCAAAGAGGCACCAGAGACAAAGTAGGTAGATGCACAATATAAGCTGTCTGAACTCACTCTATCACGTCCACCACGGGTTTCTCATCACCTTTGGAAGACTATGGATTGGAAAAGAACATAAGATACAAGGATAATTGATCATAAGCTCATAACTGAAGCCATAATTCCAACAGAGCAGTAAGTGACCACAGAAATAACCTTTTGCATTCCTATAAGACCGCATTAAAGCGCCAATGTAGCCCCTGCGTCCGATTACTTACACTTGCGCAACCTCAAAGCTACGATTAACAAATAATTATGTATGTAATTTTTCGAATCTCCAATATTTCAAAATGTGTCTCGATCTCAAATAATTTCAATTTAAAATATAGAAAAACACATAGCTTAAAAATTGCAATACACGACACATGACCCAAGACAAGAAGACAAAATACTCCACTAAGTAGAGAAATGCGAACTTGATTTCCCACTGCTACTTTTACACTTCTTTTAGTTTTGAATTTTAGCAATCGAAAAAATCATGATCAAACTAAACTCCAAATAAACAACTAGAGAATTTCCACAAAGACTAAAAGGATTTATGAATCCATTTAGCTGTTGCTACTCTCTATCATTGTAAGCTGAATCTTTGTGATAGAAGGAATACAAACTTACCCGACGCTGTGCAACTTTCTTAGGTGGTGTTTCCTTGACCGGAGTAGTAGTAATTGCTGCTAGTGGAGTTTTAATGTCCATCATCTCCTAAATTAACAATTTTACAATACATTATAACTATGTTGCAGCTGTCTTCTGAGATAATACATAGTTAATGTTTAATCAAACGTACCCTTAGCATATTGTCCAAATCAACTTGACTCTCGGTCTAATCAAGAAATTAAGAAAGTCTTTCATTATAATGGCGTACTTCTGAGCAATAGTATGTTATGAGAATCTAAGATGCATCAGATATGGTATCTGGATACATCGTTCTACTCATTGTCGTACATTCCTGTACTCCTTCCTCATTATCATTGATCAATTGAGATTGAGACGAGAATAATTAATATTTTACAGGACTTACACGCTCCAACGGTCCGGGTTTCTTGAACGTGACGCTCTCAAGTTTTTTCTCAGTCGAAGCACCAGGAAGAGTGTTGGGTAACTCTTCAATCGCCGCACTAATTTGAAGTGTAGTAGTATTGGGGTTGATAGTAGTAGTGTTATTGGTTTTAATGGGTGTAGTAATCTTCGGGTTGCTTATTGGGATATTCGTAGTAGGAAACGTGCTATTCGTCGTACTAATTGCGTGTGTGGGAAGGTTATTATTATTTGGCCTAACGATTTTGGGGATATGAATGGATGCGGACGAAAGGAGCGGATCTCCCGTCTCACTAATAGTAGTCGATACTAGTGAGCTCGGCGTGTTGTTCGTCAAATGGAACGTTGGATGCGAAGAACTAAACGTGGCGGGGGGATGCTTCTTGACAGTATTCGACTGTAAGGCCGACGGTGGTGGACCTGTAGCACTCAACGCGGACCCCCCACCCCCACTACTAACACTGAAACTACTAATACTACAGTTACTACTCGGATAATTGTTGGCTTGGCTCGAATGATTAACCGAAGACGGTGCAGACGACGACGGATGTGGTTGGCTCTGACTAAGTTGCACTTTCTGGCTCTGGACTGAGATTGAATTCGTGGTGATTGGTCGGAAATTATTGTGTTGATGTTGAGCTCCAGTACTTGTTGAGGCAGTGGGGACACTATTCGTGCTACTGGAAGTGTTCCTATGGAGCGAGGGGAAAGTGGATGCGGGTTTGATAAATGGGCTAGTATTGGGATGGGGGGCACTCGTGGAACGGTTCGAGTCCGAACTCCCAACACTGGAAGCCTGCCCCGTGGTTGCAGAAACTACACTTCCACTTCCGGTATTTAAATCAACACCAATCAAACGTCTCGACAAACTACCATTGTCCAACATATATTGCCGAACACGCTCAAAATTCCCAAGGCTTTTCCGAACCTCGATACTTGTCTGATCCTCCACCGAGGGCTTCACCTGAACAAGAGAAATTAAACAGAACCGTTATCACACTCCATGAGCTTCTACTTCAGCCACGCCAAACTTAAAGGGTACGTACTTTTACAGGGGCGTGGAAGAGGTCCTGGGCACTAGCAGATATATCTTTGTCATCACTCGGGAGCATCTGCGCCCGTTCCTGTCTCTCCCGCTCCCGCTGCCTGTCTGGAAATTGAGCAAGAGTTAAGTATTAGCTACGCAGTCATACGCAACCTGCTTCCTTGACCTACATAGGCCTCTCATGTAGCTTAGGCTCAACAGAGACATACTTAGGCTCTACATCATTGCCTCTCGGCTGGTTGGGTACCGGAGTCCCCTGACCCGGTTTGGGACCATGCCCGAGGTCAATTCGTGCAGAGCGGCAAGGAATAAGTGAATGAGTTACCTCTGGCAGACTGATTATTGGACAAGTCATCGCTGTGACGTGAAGGGTCTCGTAGCATAGTTAAGTCCTGCCGTCCTGCATGCCCCTGAGTGTGTTGGTGGAGGTTGGGACGGTGTCGTCTGTTCGGTCTTCCGGGGATGCGGATGGAGCCTGGCTCTGGTCCGTCTCTTCCCTGTGCCTTCTGCCTCGCTCCTGCTGACGTCTCTCTTTCACTACTGCTTCGCTCTCTGTTGTATTGGCCCACTCACTCGTCTGCTCCTTCGGTCCTGTGCCTCTTCTGCCTCCACTTCGCTGCTTGTCTCTAGCCTTCTCCAACGGCACCCGTCTCTGTGGGGAGAAACCAACTCAATTCAACATACCATTTTACACCCAAACACACTCAACATAATGTTTTCTTCTATCTCCAACAACTCCACTTCACCTCTTCGATTCAGGATGGTTCGCTTCTGCACAAGTTCAATACAAGCAAAATATCTAACTACAAACTATATGCCTGATTGGTCGAAAAATCTGTTCCCGTTGTCAAGGACGATTCAGCTAATATCTCGACGACGCGACTATCTCATTCAACCTTAAGGGTATGTGATGCGGAATTCTCCGTCTGATTAACCTTAGCGAAACAGGGTTTACGCTGGTACCATTTACTCGGGCACCAATTATTGAATGT
>JAQFXY010000358.1:0-32523 GCA_034693865.1 Ceratophysella sigillata
GAACGCATGCGCCATCGCCATCTGGTGGCGATAATTTGAACTTTTGGGCGGGTTGCTAATTTTAGAAATAACAAACTTCAAAACTAGCGGATGAACTAACTTTATAAGCAAGCTAGATATGTTGTTGATTAATCTTGCATATACTCACTGAAGACTGAAAGGGGGTTCGGTTGGAGTGAAGCAAAGGGGACTAGTGAAATTTTTGTTTGTTTTTGGTCCTAGGACAAACAATATTTTTTTGCAGATCTATGCGTTTCATGATGTTTAAAGACGTTTTAGACCATATTTCGAAAAAAAAATATTTTCAAAAATTTTCAAAATACTTTTCGAAAAAAATTTTTTTTCCGTTTTTAATTTTTTTGAAATTTGTTCTAAAACGCCTACGAACTTCATAAGTAAGACTAATTGGCAAAAACCAAAAACGGGGAAAAAATTTTTTTTCGAAAAGTACTTTGAAAAGTTTTGAAAATATTTTTTTTTAGAAATATGGTCTAAAACGTCTTTAAACATCACGAAACGCATAGATCTGCAAAAAAAAATGTGTTTGTCTTAGGACCAAAAACTAACATAAAAATTTCACTAGTCCCCTTTGCTTCACTCCAACCCTGAAAGGGTACTTATACCTATGTACATAAATAAATGAAAATCTTAATAAGTGCAAAGTCTGAAGTACCTTCTTGGCCAGCTCATCAGCCTCATCGACTTGACCCCCACCTTGCGGATTCTCGATGTCCCCTCCGCCTTGAGCTGGTTGTGATCGAGCTCGGCACTTCATCCAATCCGTAAAATTCATATCCATGACTCGACTGTTGGATAAAGAGGAACTAGAGATAATTAGATACTGAATTCCACTCGTGGTCCGACTCCTGACTGATCTGGGATGACCTGAAGATTGACCTGAAGATTGACCTGAAGATTTGAATTGACAGCGTAAGAGAAGAAAGGACTAAGAACCTATCACTTCAACTGTCAACTGTCAACTGAAGCAAAAGCAACGACGACGACGGCTAGCCGGGGGACAGAAAGGAAGAGTAGCTGGGCACAACTGTGGGAGCGAAGAGTACATACCGCATTTCTCTCAGAGGCCCAACGGGTGAAAGCCTTGTGGAGGAAAAGGACAAGACGGCTGCTTGTTTTTTGCTGAGTCATGCTATGGCGGAGGAGTACAAGAGTCAGAAAATGGAGCGAATATTCAACCTGAGCCAGCCATTTTATTTCCAATGCAGTTTTTAGAATCTAGTTCCTGTGACCCCTAATGTCTGGCGGCCTTTTCAAATATGATAACAATTGGCTTTGATGAATGACTAGCCGAATCAGCAGCCTGTAGCTTGTCTGGTTGTATGGAGTCACGGTTACTTATGAAAGGTACTTAAAATCTAGAAACTGGAAACACTATTTCTAGAATAAGTCCGCTGCCTCAATCAATATTATCCACCCCTTTATTCTACATTCCGTGATGTGAATGTGATCCAAGCTATGGATTACAGTCAGCCAGTGCTGATGCTGTGTGGAGGTCAGCTGAGGTCAAGACGCATTCCCCTACAATTTATATTTGCATAACGTTTCAGTACCTACCCACATAGTTCAAGTTAGCATTAGCATTCGCGATTCTAGTATTGCATTTTTCTCTCTTCGATTAAATCAATCAATTTTTTGAAATGCGAGTATGCATAATAATTGATGATTGATTTAAACGAAAGTGGAATATTAAACTCTCGAATGAGATTAAGGGGATGATAATATGCATCACCTATTATGTACAACCTATTTTTTTACTAGTTACGTGAGGCCGAGGCCTCGGACTTAAACTTTGGTTTCGAGTTTATGACCATTTACAATTTGGTTGAACACAAAAAGGATTATTATTAATAAGTTTAAGCATATTTTCTGAAACTAAGAAGCAATAATAATGTGGGGAAGGGAAGGCAAGCTCTTGAAGTTCTAGATTTTATATGTAATATATTATTATCTTAAATTTTTGGTTGCTTAACAAGATTGATACATTAAATTCACCCGTATTTCAAACATCGAAGTGTCCATTTTATTTATAAATTAAAAACGGTCAAACTAAGAATTAAACTCATGAAACTGAATATTTCTTGAAGAATCTTAAATATTTAGAACATACTTACAGAAAGTTTTGAAGCCCATCGCTTTTTCCTGAAAACCTAAAGAACCTGGAAATGAACAGAACATAAATACAATTCAATTTGATATAATATCTGTACAGTCGAGCCATTGAATTTAAAACCGCAAAAACCTATTTCTTGTGTCAGAAGCCTCAACTGCATTGCGTTTTGTTGGATAAAAGGCCTCACCTTCCAGAAAAGGGTTTTGAGGCTTTACAATCAATTAGCAATGGCTCGATAGTATATGTGAGGATGTTACTTAGCATTATAATTGCCGCAGATATGTTTTCTTTACCATGTTTACAAAGGTAATTCAGTTCACGCTATAGAACATTAGAATTTCAATATATTAGAAGTTTACAAATATTTTAAAAGAATAAAATCATTCTTAAGCAAGTATTTACAAGTGCGTGTATTACATTTTGAGTTTCGTGACGAATACCTACTATGTAGAATATACTTGTATGTATCACGCATCACGCATATCCGAGTGTTGGAAACAAGTAATCCTCATTTTGAATCTCTACTCATCCTGCTCTCCAGCCATTGTGAATTGTAAAGACTCTTTGGACTGTGTGGATAATTTCCGTCTCCGCATGCATGGAAGGAAATTGACTACACCGATATAATAGTCAGCTCTGCTATAGCTATGCATACGATATTATAATTTTACGTAGTACATAGTATCTTGTATTTCGTTCTCTTCCAAATTACCTGGTCGTAGCCCAAGGCTTGTAAACAAAAGAGTAATTAACCATGGAATTTCACTATGCTGCTGCGGCTGCCAGCAGCAGCAGCCAAGGATTTCGGGTCCATCGTACTCGTACTCTCCGATGTTCCTTGCTACACAGCAAATTATGCATTTCAGATTTCAGTGTACAGTAAGGGTCAGGGCGGGCGGAGCTGTAGTTACACAGCGTCAATTTACAGCATTCGCAGTGCGCTGAGAATTAGATGTTACCAATGTAAACTTGTAAGTGCATTCAAATGAAATTAAAGGATTTCGGAATTTCAAAGTGCATTTCTTCATTATTGGATCATCCGTAGACCTACTTAATTATATAGGTATGTATCATACATGATGAATTGATGGTCATGCATTCCGGATCGGTGAATATAATATTAATCAATGCAAATATCACAATTTTATTACTCGTAAATTCTCGAGGAGTATGTGACACAATAACAATTAACCCATTGAGTACAGCATTAGCATTCTTAAACTCGCTTTCAATTATCGATTGCATAATGCACACATTTCTAATAAGGTTGATGTTCTCATAGTTTATCCCTGCGTGAACTATTTTAGAAGGATTCTTAGCAATTAAATTATCAAATTCTCAGAGCTTTCTCTTATTGCGTTTTGAAGTCAAAGCATTATTCCTCTGGCCTACTAATGCTGATATAAAGTTCACAATCAGTATTGCGTAGGGCTGCATTAATATTTATTTTGCCTAAGTAGGTTCTCATAGTTGCAGAGGAATGACAAGCAAATGAGCTTACACAAGCACTTCCAGCAACAGTAAAACTGTATGTGATTGTGACAAGACTGATTCCGAGTGAGAAGAGCTAATTAAGCACTTCCGCTGCTTAGCTTTGTTCAAGAAGATTGTGTATATTCGTACAAAAATTGTGTCAATCATGGGAATTTAAATTAATTAAATTCCAGGCGTCAATCAGCTTTAGGCCTTGTGTTTAGCTGCCTATTTATAGCCAGAAGTGCGAAGTACTTAAATACTTAGTACTACTATGTAGATACACGTACATCGTACATATAGATTGAATCTGACGGAGCAGCTTGCTGAAATCTTCGTAAACACATATTACCAATTTTCAAAGCTATGAGGACAGCTCTCAGAACAGAATTGAAGTACTTTGACCAGTGTTGTTTCAATGTATGGAGATTGAGAATATCAATTTAGCAGCTTCAAGGCTTAAGAATTCAGATTTTCATAATATAAAGGTCATTTTAAGGTTTCTAAATTGTTTGATGTTTTGAATTTTGTAAACAGTTTTGTCATATGTGTTCATAGGGAAAACAGCAAACCGCGTCATAGCACACTGAATGAAAAGAATTCACTGAAGTGAGGTGCGTGTCTGTGCCTCAATGATAATTAATACTAAATACTACATTTCACAGAATCTGTTTTTAGTAGCGTCCTTCCGTTTCACATCCTTGACTAGACATTATTGTTATGAAATAGACGCATTATGGGTTTACTGTACAAAAGCGTAGCAGAGTGCATCGTAGCAGAAATACCTTGCCTGATGAACTGAGAAATGTAGAACAAATGTGTGGCAGGTAAATTAGGACGTGTGTTTTTTTGAGTTTTTATAGAGAACGCTCAACGTATGCGGTACGCGCTACACGAAACATATAAAGTGTGAATTCGATCATAATATTATATTTTTATTTCAAGTTTAAATCATATAATCCAAACTATAACGAAGGATTTCCTTACAAGAAAAAAGATAACAGTGAGGCAACAATTTATGACTTGGGGTTGGGATTGGGATCCCAGGCTGTTCACGGTGAGCTGGATCAGATAGTCGATGTGCACTGTTCACTATTGGCATAAAAGTTCAACGTGATATTCGCTATTCTTTAAAAAAAAATTATGTTCAAAGACCATTTGAATATTAAATACGGCGAAAATGTTCCGTACAAAATGTTGCTCGAAACGTTACATTTTTACCCGGTGACTTCAAGCTGTAGCTTCTGTTCAGGATACGTTCAGTAAGCTATGAATGAGGACTACATGCTATGATTTCTTAAATTAAAATTGGTTTAGGTTTGCCTAGAGTATTTGGATCGGATTCTGACAGAGCTTTTGCGGTGGAACATTTTCAGGGGAACAATTTTGGTAATTTTCAATTTTGGCAATTCAGAACTGAAAGTTGGTTCATCTGTAGTTAGAAATAATTTATTGACAGACCGAAAAAGCCAATGTACTGTAGCTACAAATTAAGAATAATGCTAAATGCAAGGAAGACACACATGATATTTCCAAGCTTCAGGAGCGTGTCCGGCAACGCTTGCTAGGCGCACCAAAGGCTTAATATCAAGTTTTTACTGTTCCCAAAATATAAGGGAAAGAGGGTGAAAAGACCACGTTCGGACCGTACAACTCCACTACTACGCCAGAAAAGACCAAATAAGGGAGGATACGTACATCTGATGCCTAATTTTGAAACAAACAAAAAAACAGTAGTAGAGTATGTAGTAAGTCTCGTCTTTTTAATCGTAAGCGTAAAATACGAGCAAGACGAGAAGAGGGTAAAAAAAAAGCTGAACAATAGAAGCATTATGTAGTGTAATATTCCCGGGCTTCTTTGCTTCTTCTTGAACTTGAGTCTTACTTCCTGCCATTAGAAAAAAAGGTAGAAAGAAACCTTAGCTTCAGGTTCTCAATTTGTGTAGACTGTCTATAGGAGGGCCCTTAGTTCTAAATTACACTCCATGAGCTCTGGAAAATAGTGAAGATCTAACGGACAACGAAAGACAACCCAGGAGCCCACCACCACATATGTTTCCGAACCCTTGGTTAAGACCAGAAGGGTCTTAAGGGATGCTCCTGCCCGTCTGTCACGCTTTAAGAGCTAACCCGAGACTGGTACAGCCTTAATATACGAATTCGAATTATTTTCAGCCAAGTATAGGTACACCGAAAGTGTTAACTATCGATGGCATATAAAGAGCTTTCAAAACCCAAGTTTCAAGTCCGAAGCCTCACACAAAACGTAAAAGTTAATGAATCTTAAAGCCTTGGACTTGAGAACTTCGGCTTTGAGTGCTCTAACATTTCTGCCATCCATAAAGTAGTAAGAACTCGTATTAAGAGCAGCAAAAAACAAACTCAGTTTTGAAAACAAAGTCTTGCAAATATAGAATTAGGAAGTTCACATTTTCTAGAACCTAGAACTTCTTCGAGTACATACGTATATATTGTCAAACAAATATCAAATTATAAAAACTCGTGACTTTTTCCCAACATTTCATATATGAAACTTAAGATACGTCAACACAAGCATAAATTTTATTCTTTTCATTCTTAAAATCATATATTTTCATCAAAATGTAAGTTAATGGCGTCTGAATATTTAAGAAGCCGTGTCTGTAGCGGAAAATTGGGTCTCAGCTCTTCGTATACGTAGTCAGCGGATTGTGACGAATATTTGTTGATCCGAAGAAGGCCCTTCGTGTCCATAGCGGCCGCAGGCAGTTTCGTTTTATTCTTCTCAACTCACACGTGTTTAGGCAGCACTATTGACTTTGAAAACATTTTTATTCTTCAGCTTCAGCTACTGTGTGCCTTGTGCTCTAATTTCTTTCCTCGGGTGAAAGATGTTGTTGGGCTTGAGGCTGATTATGCTGTGCTAGGGAGTGAACCTTTTAGGCGTTCTTATTGGAGGGAAAAGGGAGACGAGGGCATACGGCACAAGTCAGGAGCTTCCGGTCTTGCAGGCATCATCCTCTTCCTGCATCCACTCACCTTCGATAATCTATTTGAAACCTGAAGAGAGCAGCGAGTGAAAGTGGTTCCGTCCAATGGCATCAGGCTTCGGTTGAGTTCAATCGGCTGCCGACACAGGATCTTGCTCCTTCATCTCAACGCTAATTTAATTTAATAATAAAAAATCCTGTTATCCTTACCAAACGTGACCTGCACCTGCTCAGGAACCATGTAACCTTTGAAATTTGAGTTTTAACCAAACCATAACCAGCTTAGTGAAATGATGCTTTCGTAAAAACCTTGAAAAGGTTAATCTGGTTGTATTTATTGGGTTGCCTTTATAACATAAGAGAACATTGGAAATTAGGCTTGGTTGAAGCATCTCCTTCCACACCTCAGACATACTAATGGTACAGGTTACTACTAGACTAAAAATTAGAGTTATGGAATTAACGTAGAAGCCGCAACCTGGCCTCCAAGCTCAATGGAGGATGAATGAGCCTGATGAAGGATACCATATTTTTAGAAACGCAGTCCGGCTTTACCTTCCACCAAAAACAACAATGAAAACCCCAGGACTACGTTGTTTAGTTGAAATTAAAGAAGGGCAAATGTAGAGCGTGAAAGTGTTAATATTATTATATTTCGTTGCTGGTCATTCTTCACTCTTCTTTATGTCCTGCCTCGCGTCAAATTGGATTATTATTAAAGGATGTTCTGTACAAAAAAAAGTTTCCGTTGTTAAAACGATTTTCAACTTATTACCTTGCTACAGTTTTCAGTCAGCAGTAGCAGCAGGTCTGTCTTGTTTAAAAAAATTCACTTTTACGCCCAAAAGTTTGAGCATTTGTTTTAATATCCCGGACCTGGTGATCCCATGAATATCTAGCATTCGAAATACAAATCCGAGGGATTTGAAATCCGGTCCGGATGGAAATCCATAGCCTAGCCTAGGTATGATCATAATCAAAGCCCAACTCCAAGCAGGTAGTTGGTTCTGGTGACGAACTTCTGTGCACAGATCTTGAGCAAACAGGGTTTTCCTTTATTTCAACAATGACTTCGTGTTCCACAACAATAGTGACCATTACGTGGACTAGTTGGAGAGGCTGACCAGGAATGATAATACAAATAAGCCTCAGCCCAAGTCTTTCCCCAAATCTTTAACTTTTGAAATAATAAATATTCTCGTCTTGTTTCACTTTAGAGAGGGCATTATTATTATTGGGGTTTTGTGTTGGACGCTGAGTGGGACAGTGGGGGATGGAGCTTTCCGTTTCAGCCTCGGCCAAGTTGGAACTACTTGACTTGAATTTATTTTATCTTTCTGACATGCACGCCATGAGCCGGGGCTCATAAAAATGTCCAGGGTGAGCTAATGGACGGTTTATCACTTATCACAAAAACGAGACGAACCCACCCAAAAAGTTTCTAAAAGAAAACCTTAGACCCAGGAAGGTTGAGAATTTGAGAAATCCAAATGCAACACGTCACGTTCGTCTCCTTAGCATTCAGGCCTCTGCAGCATTGGGAGAATAGGGTGACAGGGTGTGAGGGTGACAGTTTTGACAGAATCAAGTCCAAAAGTCTAATACCTATACCGGCCTGTTGTGGTTTACTTCCATATTATTTACCTAATTTTAACTTTCACTCCATCTTTGACTATTGTACTCGAAATTGGAAAATCCTTCCATAGTGATATCCTAAAGTAATTGAGACGTAACGCACGAAGTTCACAGATTTGGAAATTCATATCGGCTTAAGTTCCAAAGCTTTTTGAAACACTTTGCATATCGATCCCAGGAATAATCCTTCTCGACTTTTGTCCTGAGAATAAGCCAGTATAAGCGAAAAGCTAAGCAAGTTGGTGCGTTCCACGTAGAATATGCCTGAGTCTTTGGTTCCAGGCTGTCATTGCCATTAGTTTAAATTTAAACCTTCTGTCTGCCGGGCTACATGTGCCTAATGGGAGAAAGGAATATTAGAAGGTAATGACGACTAATGGTAAGTGTTAGCATGGGAATGACCCTGATACGACAGGAACTTAGAATTCACCTACTATTACATTAACTTTGAAACAAAAGCCAGTCTGTACCCACGCTTCGACTCTTTCCATCCATTCACATCGCTAGAATGTTGACACTACTAGTGCAGTAGGTACTCTGTTGCATCAAGACGATTTTCCAAATACTTTTTTATGAACATCCGTTCTTGATTCTAGTCTTGATTCTCACCCTGAGCTCCTCTTCCTCTCAGGCATTAGGCGGCTTAACATTTCGGAAAATTGTACGATAATGAAACGATAACAGAGTGCATGCATACAGAGGTGCTCACAGTGAGTTTGAAGTGGGACGGCGAAAAAGTTCCCTGTTTGCCCTTTGACCTCAGCTTGTAAGGCTGGGCTAGATATCGTGTCGTTGTGTTGGATTTCGAACAGTAAAGTTAGGTTAATTTTGCCGACGGATGTATTTGAATAAGCCAAACCTTTGGAGGACCTATTTTCGCAGGATATTTTTTCGAGGAATTGTTATGGAGATTTACATAATTGAGAAAACTTGTGAACCGCCCTTGACGTATTTTCCTCTCAAGCTGCCACTGGGAAGCGTGTAAATAGGGCACCAAGTACTCGGCTAATGTTGATTGTTTGCTCCCTCGTTGTGGAGAGCACTGCGTGCACTATATACTCAGTGAGATTGTGAAAGACAAGCGGGGGAAGGGATGAATGTTGTCGGATTGATAGAACCTAATTTGCTTGAGCACATAAGGTTTAATTGTTCTCTGGGTTCCAAATGAGGTCTCGAGGTTTCACAGAATTGTTTGTAATTTTGTAAAAAGGAAAAGCCAGTCACCTCCATTGTCTCCCTGTCCACATGCACAATCTGGGTCTCCGTAAGACAGGCAAAGGCTATTCTCCACCAAACCACCACCTCTGGATTTGGGCTCATCAGACAGACGAGTGAGTAGATAGAAAACTAGAACTACACACAACGTACGTACGGATGAAGGAATGAATGGGATGAATAAAAAGACAAGAACGAGCTATAAAAATCCTGTATTTCAAAGTAAAAAAAAAGACTGTGTGTGTAGTAACTGCTTGAGTGCACAACAATTCTTTATTTTAGTTTTATGATTCTCTGGGTTCCTCAATGAGTGAATGAATGGAACAATACTCCCTTTCTCATCCATATTCAGAGGAACAATAGGAGGCTGAGTGGGCATTATTCCATTTCCAGAAATGTAAGTATATTATGTGCATATGCATGATAAGCAACTAATTAGTCAACAATGCTCAGGTTCTCTTTTTGGACGGAACGCGTCACACTTTTACGTAAATCCTTGCATAATACTACATAATAGGCACGGTGGTTCCGGATGCTCGACGAAGAATGAGACACACACAGTACAGATCATCCCATTTCGCATCCTCGACTAATTCCAAGTTTTGTCAATGTATTGCGTCAAGTATCGACGTGTGGCGTGGCTGGAGCTGTACAAGGCCTAACTGGGACATGCAAATATTTACCCGAGAAATTGAGAGGAACGGTATAAATGAAACTAAAACAGACGTACGGGCGCTAAAGCGTCATGGACGTCCAAGAAGGCTGAGAAGTGAATGTCACATGAACATGCCAAGATAATAGTTGTTGCCTAGTCAAACAAAGTATGCTGTACTTTGATGTGAAATGTATGGAAATGGAGTAATTTTTTATAGTTCCTGGCCCAGGGCACTTGAGTGGATTTTTTCTAGTTCTGCCCAACTATTACCTGTGTGCTGCAGTAGGCTGGGCGAGAGGTTTTTGGAAATTGCCACTTCCCCTGAGCCCCAGCATAGCAGCAGCAGAGCATAATCATAATAATGTGTGTAATAAACGGAGGTATTTGATACGACATTTTTGTCTCGACACGCTAGCCAACAGGAAGAAGTTGAGTGAGACGAAGACGAAGAGGTCCTTTCCTTTGCTCACCTAATGTGGCAATGAATTTGGGTTTTACTTTGTACTGGAAGCGATAGTTGCTTGTACTTGTTCCAATATTTGGTAGGAAAAGATTAAAGCTATGAGTTCGTATCACGAACTATTGAGACAAGTAGCGGAGCGGAGGTAAAAACTCGAACAATCTTCAAGTTAACTACATGCCTTCATGCACCTCCTGTCCTCCAACGCTTTATGAGTTCGGTTCACTTCTTCCGAGTCCTCGTTTTTTACCTTCCTTTATGGAGACGACTCAGAATTCATAATCTACGTAATAACGAGTCAGTTCCATTGCCAGACAAGCTATTATTTCCCTCTAAGGTCCAGATTATATATTAGACATATTTCTGTATATACTCCAAACACGTTTCACGGGAAATTATCATGAATCACGAACTGGACGTTTTTTTAGCAAAGGAACAAGAAACACTTCTCAGTTCCATTTTTCACCTGCTTGCTGTGTGGTTAGCCTAATTGCAGTCGTGGCATGGGGATCTGCCACTCCATTGACTTGAGATCGAGAAATGTTTCCATATTATTTTCAAGGTGTCCTTTGGATCCAGTGTTTTGTGAATCCGGTAATTAGTTTAATGGTTTTGGAAATCAGAACGAAGCCTTCCATGCCCACTGCAAAATACTGAGAAGGAATTTGAATTGAATATTTGTATTCTGCGTTCCGGTTCATACGCCTTGTTGTTTACTTGATCGGAAATGCCAACACACGGCAATTCATGAACAGACCTCCAGGCCAACATATCCCATGCCGTATATGACTATAATACCCTTCTGGTCCAAAAGAGAAAGTTTAAACAGTGCATATGCATGGCATTTGAATTATGAAAATGATTTTCCGCGAAACGATTTCCCTTATCAATGTCCTTGGCCGCTTCTCGGAAACTGGGAATAAGTTTCAGACCGGATTCACATTCAAGATTCAGATGTGATTTGACGTAAGTTTAAGCTCAATTCAAAAGTTTCAAACTTCATGTTTGTTAAACTAGTTCGGCTCAACAGGAATTGTCTTAAAATGAATTTTGTGACATTCGTAGTAGAGCATTTGCCATTTAGATTAGTTTGATGCAATGCAATACGTTCAAAATCTCACTAAAGCACAAGCAGACAATCTGGAAAAGTTTACTACTTCTTAAGTGATCCCCATGGCATTTGAATTCTCTGGTACAGATGTAAAAAAGGCCGAGCTCCATTCGGCATCGTAATGCAAGACAGAGCAGAGCCATTGGGAGCAGCTGGAAGTAGCGTATCTAGTGATTATGGGGAGAATACAGAAGCGCTAATTCGTTACGTTTGCCCAAATGCATATTCCGTGATGAAACGAGACTCGAAGAAGGTTTGCTGCAAAGTGAGTGCAGAGCCTAGTTCTTCTCCAGTAGCCCAACTTTTGTGTCTTCAGGAGGACCGGAATTACAGAAGTCAGTCATGCCTCAAACCGTGCCGTGTCGTAACTCATCCGTTACTCGGAACGACCCAACTACAACTATGCATAACTGCAGAGGAGCAGCCAGGTTCTGACTCAGGTTCCCTCAGTTAAGAGACAGAAATTGTTCAAAGCCATGCATGGACTCCTTGGACTAAAACATGTAATAAATTCATGAAACCCTGAAACCCGACATGTCCTCAAGCTTCAGGTCTCATATTACGCAACTGATGGATAGATCCATAAGAAAGATGCCTAAATGGTGGAAAGGGGGAAAACGGAATTCAAGGGATTTTGGAGTCTTCAGGAACTTCAGTGAGGATTCTCTCACTCTTAATATTTTATTATGATTTCATGTCAATACAACGGCGTGCTCTGGGTAGCTCAATTCTACGGGGCCCAGAAATATCACAAGTGTAGTACAGTGCCTTGCAGGGCGAGTGGGCTTGTCAATGACATTACGGAGAAATTATTCATGTTCTGCACTTAAGTTTGGATATCGGGACATTGGATTGGAATTATAATTGGAAGGTTAGGTTAACCGAAAATATTCTAATTGGGAAACTTACTCGAGTGAACTTCTGAGTGGAACCTTAAAATATGAACTTTTAAGAGAACTTTTTCATATTGGAAAGTTTGGCTATGGATATGGATAGAAGCACTTGTACACGTATTTAGTTCATATCACTAATGCTTTAAACTATTAACTAAACTATTAATTGAGCATTTCCGTTGCTCATTTCCATTCGAATCAACTGCAACAGGAGTAAAAGTGGTATTTTCATTTCGATAAAGATGCATTTATTACAGTATGACAACCCATCGGGTGACGTTCGTTCGTGACTCGACGTGAAGCCGTGGTAGTGTCTTCTTACAGAAATGGAAACTAGGTCTCTGGATTATCTCTCTGCATAATATTAGTTGTCAAGATATTAGTCTATCTCTGAGTTGACTTGGATTTGCATAGAGTTGAGATGATAAGGATTGAATAATAATTAGTTGAATCCGTCGGATTGAAAGGATGTGAAATCTGAGGACGCTTTCGATTTGTCCTCACGTTCCGTATTGTACTTGCGGAGGTCCATTAAGTCCTCCTGGCAGAAGGTGTTGGATAATGAGTTGTATCTCTTGGCTTGACTCAAGAAGGGCTTGTAGAATTCTACGTTAATTCTGCCCACTACATTTCACGAATTTATTTATGCTAGATGAATTACATTTTAGCATTTGTTGAAAGCCTAACCTAATCTGACTTATGTATAGAAGTTACAGTCAATAGTGCCAGTGAATAGAACGGAATGTCATTTCCTTGTGCGTTTCCTGCAAGCCTTGCATAATTTGGGATGGTATACTAAAATATACCACTGCGTATAAGGTATGAGTAGAATGAAAAGACGTAGCTGAAGCTAGGCAAATTAGGTGGATCAATTGACGGGGACCAATTGACGGTTGTTGGTGTGATATTCTAATAAAATCCTGTGTAGCTTCAGCTATTGAAGCGAGACGAGATGTTTTTTGGGGTTTTGGGTTGTTGTGCTAGGAGAAGACGATGAGGCTGGTGATGACACTTCATTGTCATTCCAGAGCCCCACTCATTGTTCCAACTGAGTGCACAGCCTAATGCTCGTAATGCTGAAGAGCAGAGACACTTAGGACGTAACTCTCAGTCCACTTACAGTCTTATGACAGTCAATTACAGAAGCATTCTTCTTCATTTCTTCCATTCCCTTCTTTTCACTTTGCAGCTCATGAGGAAGAGGCTTGGACAGGAATGACAAAGTTCCCAATCATTTTCACCATCTTCTCCGTCGGGACACTTCTGCTCAAATCAAGCGCCGCTCAGACCCAGCACCAACAACATGCCACCCTGGGTAAGGAAACTAACTGTCTACGAATTTTACCTATTGTTTAGCTTGTTTGGACGTTTAGCCATGCAAATTGTAAATTGGTAGCAGATCTTCCTTTCAGCTAGTCAATCAGTTTGACAAAGCGACGCAAACACTAAGAAAATCTCAAAGTGCTAAACGCATTGCTCACTATAAAACCGCAGTATTTACCTGTCTTTGCCAAATGAGCATTTTCTTAAAATGTTTAAAGTTTTTAAATTAGCGACGCCACGGTAGCCGGTATAGAAGATACGACAGCATAAATAAGGGCTAGTTTGCTTTCCAAATTGATAGTGAAATTTAGTGACAGTCATATTTTATTGCAGGCAATAGCTGTGCACTTTATATTTTTAACTATTAACTTTTTAAACCATTTTAACCGCTAGCACCCATTTTTAGCTTAGAGCATTAGTGGGATACATTTTCAAAATGTTATAAATATCAAGAATGGGGTGAAGTTGAATTTATATTAAGATTAAGTATAGTAGCAATAATAATGATAGAATCTTTGTAATTGAAATTGTTTATTTAGCAATGTCCAAACTCCGCCTTCCGTCCTATTGAAGCATAGCTAACATTGCATTAGGGATATTAGGGATATTATCGTGTACGGATTGATTTGGAGTGTATACTAGTCTAAACTACTCCATCCTGTTCATATGAAAAACTTGGCTTCAGTTTACATCTACGCGTCAGTTTAGGATTTATTCGATTCAAAAAAAATCCTTCATATATGTGTAAAATAATATTATTTTATGAATACTAAAAAAAAAACAGAACCTGTCTGCGTGCACGACAAATAGATTCCTTTAGAATGGATGTACACGAAATATGAAGCTACAACAGAATAGAGATTGAGTTTTTATTTAGTGCATCTCTCCTATTTTTTTTTGGTAAATCTCTGGACCAATGTACTTACATAGCTTGAGGGGATATAATATAGTTTTGTCGTATTTGGGAATGACAGGTGTGTTGGTGGACTTGCATGAGGCAGTTGGAGAAGTAATTGGATCCAAGGGTCCCTCAAGGATCCTCTGTGGCTCCTTAAATGTACGAGCATATCAACAACTGGCAGCTGTTCGGTGGGCCGCCGAGATAATCAACAACAACTCTTGGTCCAATGAGTTTGCTCTGGGTACGTAACGTACAACTACTTCCCTCAGCCCAAGCCATGAAGACTCTAAACAATTCTAGAGTTTTTTAGCCTGTTTTTGAAATTATGAATTTCCCAATACAGATATCGTGGTGCATGATACGTGCGGAGAAAGTGGGATTGCCCTCTCGGAAACGCACCAGTTGCTCAATTGGTCCAAGGAGAATCTGGATGAGGCTCCACTCATTGGTAAGCTGGGGAATTATCATTAAAATAATTAGTTGTCAGGTCGAGATGACGGATGCACATTTGGAGTAGCCAGCCTCGTAAAAAATAGAAACTGAGCCCAATCTAATCCTGGGAGCATAATGGAATGTTATTAGGCTTGGATGAGGTTGGATGAAAGAGAAGGAGTTGTGCAATCTAAATGAATAATTATTGCTCCTTAACAAGGTGGAAATAGTTTCATTGATAAAGCCCAGCTCACATCTTGATACGCGTATTGAGAGGGGCATTGGAATGGCATTAGGTGTGTGAGTAAGCAGGAGTCGCTCCATTCCAACCGAGTTTGCCCTATTGTGTAATAACCTTGTTCACATTATTAGTACACAGAGTAGCGTGATGGAATATACTATTTAGATATGCACACTTGGCCTTATGAGGCTTGATGTCGTAGCGATCAGATGCGCGCAAAGGGTTGGAGCTCAGAGACGTTTCAGATTCAAAATACGTCACACGTCAAAACGGGACAATTCTCAAAGTTAGGTGATTATGTCCAGTGCTTGAGCTTATTTTAGACCTTCCAGAAGAGGGGTGCCATATCCCCCCTAAACCCACTATTGCGCAAACTGAGGATTTCTAAGCCTGGCGCAAAAGAAGCTCCGATACAGTAACCTAATCGCACCTAATTTGAAATAATATCATAATCATACAAGCAACGTGCCAATCCGGCTACCGGTAACGGCAACTGTACAATACTCCAATATTCGAGAGCTGCCAAAACTCTAAAATTTTCTGTTAATGAATCAATCATCATCAATCAAAGCCAAAGTATCAGATCAGCACTTTTAGTAGTAAAGTTTAGTAGTAAAAACCCATCCGTAAGCATAAGGAATATTTAAGTTTTGGTTTTATTGGAAGAGCAAGGAATTCCAAAGTTCTTTGAGAACAAATTCACTCGAGAAGTTTCCATTTGAATTCAAACTGTAAATGTTGGTCAGGTTACGTCACAGAGTCACACACGTCGAAATTCTGTAGGTTACTTTCAGTAAGGTTATGCTAGGTAAGATTTCTGAAAGTGAAGTTGGGTTAGGTTTGGAGAAAGTATTTTAGTCTCATAAACCTATACAGGGCATCATTTGCAGTGGAACTTTTTCTAGTTAAATTTTTAGCTCACAATTTATCATAGGTTTAAACTAATATCATCACTAAAACGAATTGATTACCTAATTGCTTCTATGTCATAACAGCGAAAAACGACAACCGAAAAAATATGCTGAGCTCATTTCGCAAAATTGGGCAAAGCTAACCTAACCTAAGAGTAACCTAACCTGGCTAAAATCCACAACCTAACCTTGTTTTTATTTGCTTTCGCGGTTATTGTTTCCGCCGTTTTATCGTGCTTCTGATTTATTTGCAATGAACAGTAAGCAGCAAGAATATGCATATTCTGATAGGCTGGGTGTTCATGATTTGTATCTAAGAATTCAGCGAGGTCCGAAAGTGGTCCGGATTACTACGACATGTGCATTTATTTTGGCTGGAAGGGTAAAGAAATTGAAGATGATTGTGTTACTTTTTATTGTGCTAAGAGATAAAAGGGACAGGAGGTTGTTCTGATTCAAACCAGAATCAGAGTTGCGAAGATGAGAGGGAAAAGAATTGACGGACGTTGGTCAGTCATTGAGATGAGAATCATCTGGAGAAATATCAACTTGTATCAAGTATCTTGCATCTGCTTGCCGACCAGGAACTCTTGATGCACAACGTACAAATACATTATGATGAATTCGTATTTAGACACATCCTGAAAATATGGAATTCCAGTGAATTATTCGTCTTATATCCCATACTTTAGAAATACATTACAAATCGAATGTCGCCTAATAAGCATATTTACGTGAAAACTTTCGTGTACAATGCAAATAACTGAGTTTGCACTACAGGTCAACAAAAAAGAGCGTATTTCACTGGTAAAAGTAGTGTACGCTGCTTTTGCCAAATTAATACGATTTAATCTCTTGCCTAGCTGCCAAGGAGTGCACTATAATAGGAAGTTGTTTTATATTTAATTTTTTAATCCTAATTAGAAAAACCGCGATACAGGTGTCGCCAACAAGTCTATGAAGAATTAGGAAACACAACAGAAAAATATATATTTCCAGTCTTAGTTCGGTTTATTTAGGATTTGAGAAAATTCTACTTTGCATAGTTTAATTTATTAACCAATTTCGGATTTGTGCACTTGGACAAGTGAGATTCAAGAATTCATACAGAAATGCTTGTAGACTCACGCGTACCGTACAGCTTGCCGCTGTGCTGCTGTAACTCAGCAGATGCACGGTGAGGTGACGGGATATGCGTCTGTTTGGAGAAATTCCGTCATGCAAAAACAATAAGGAACTATGCTCTAAGGGATGAATTGGACTTTATTGTGAATTTTTTGTTTGGATTTGATAAGGTGTGATTGTAATCGGGAGTCGAAATAACGAGAGAATCATTGACAAGCCATTGGAAACGTTGAACAAAGAGAATATTTCTGCTATTGTCACGTCGTCGAGAGCAGCTGAACTTCTACTCACGAAACACCTCAATGTCTTCACAACGGCACCGGACATTTCCAGCGTTATTGAGGTACGGCTCCTCAATTCATCCCAATAACCCTTTATCCACCGACATGAAAGAAATACATTGTGAATTAACGAAGATACACGAATGTTCAATTGTAGTATGTAAGTAATAATACTAAATTGTTTGTTCCCTGTACCAGGCCACGGTGGCTCTTATTCATCAACTCGGAACCAGCTCCGTGGCTGTCATCTCGACCTGTTCCCATGCTGTCCGTCGATTCGAAAGACTTGCCCACGCCAAGTCCATCCCAGCAAAACATTTTTCCGTTCTTCAGAAGGATAATCCCATGATATTGGATGCTGTGTTGAAGTTTCTCCAGACAGAAGCTGTAAGTTTGGAACTTTGTTACAGGATATTGTTATATAATATGTACAACCCTGCACGCAGCAAGTCGAACTTACCAATCCGTATATACTCCCATTCTTACTGTCGCTGATGAGCAACTTCTGGCGAAAACACGACGATTCCAATTACCTTTTCCCCTTATTGTAACATCGTAGAACGGATGGCTTATTTTCAGAAATAACTACATTTCGGGTTCGTGAGCTCAATACCGCAAGGAGACTCTGAAGTGTAACTGAATTGGCAGAGTTACTTGTGTTAATCTCACTGGCAATAATGAAGCCAATTTTTGTACCACAGAAAGGTAGCACTAATTGCTGTCGCCCATGCAATTGCAGGTCCAAGCCGCACCAATGATGTTATAGCTCATATTATAGAGTCAAGTTTCTGAGCCTATTTAGTTTCTGTACTGAATGAAGCTTCTGTTACTATTTTTCACAGAATTCAGTACAAACCGTCGTGCTTCTCCTCGAGGGCTCGGACCTAGAGCGATTAATCCGGAGCAAGAAGCATGGAGCGGAGTTCGAGAAGCTCGTAAGCGGAAAGTCGTGGATTCTGGGTTCGATCGGAATGGACCAAGACTTGGGCAAAGAATGGAGTGCGAGTTTCGGCTCTAATCTCCTCGTGGTCCAACCCCACATTTCACCCAATCCCGACTTTCACTCCTTCTTTTTGGAGAGCATTGGGGTGAGTGATGAGTTGAGGCATGGCGGAGATCAGGACTTTTCAGAATTAATTACTGTGTACAAGTGGAATTAGAGCGCGGGTTGAGATAAGGTTATTCAACCTGATTTGTGTGACACAGGAGGCTTTGATCGAGGACACGATGGACGAGGCCCGGGAGTACATTGAGAAAATCTATCACTGTCAATGGCCCGAGACGGACGAGATGAGTCAGGGCATGCGGATGAAGAGTCGCTCTGTCTCGCCTTACTGTGGAAACTTGAGCAGCACGGAGCTGAGTGGGAAATTTCATCCCGACTCGGATGTGAGTAATGATCTTGCCCGTTTGAGTCAAAACTTCTCGTTTGAGGAATTGTGACTCGGACTGCCGCCAGCCAATTTACTCTCGTAATTAGTCCCATGGAGTTGACTAATTCCCTTTACGTCCTTCCGTCTTTAATTTGAATACTCCGTACCTCGGTTTCAAATTAGGCCTTGCTCACTAATTAAACATGGCGTTTCGTTGTCGGCCATGGAGCTTTTGAGAAAAGATGAAGCTCTTATCCTAACGAGATTAATAAGCTAATGAAAACTAGGGTCACTCTGATGTTAGGAAGTTCCAATGTGTCAAAAATGTAACCCGATTCTGAGACTTTTTGCAATAAGCCCTCTGCTCTTTGAATCTACGGCCTAGATAAATATAGAATTCGAATAAAGATCCCATACCACAAATTGTTTGGGCACAGCTTTCGCTTATTTAATTTGCAATATTATGTATAGGCATATAATTAATATATTTGTAATATGGAAATATGAATATTACAGGTGGGCTTCATAGTGAGTGCCGTTTCAGCCTATTCGGCAGCTCTCCGCTTGGCTCAGCTTGAAATTTGTGGAGAGGAAGCGAACTGCGAAACACATAAACTCTCTGTAGGCGTCATTGAATCACTTCGTAAACTCAATTTTCCAATTGAAGCCACAATTGGAAGTACAGCAGATGAGCCAACTGAACCAACCGTGGCAGCGAGTCATGAGCTGGAAGGGACACGGGGCAGAATCAATCATCAAGGCAAGCTGGTCAGTAGAAAGTATGACCTGTTCCTCAGCAGACCCAGTCATGACATGGAACGCGTAAGTAAAAATTTTGAACTTAAAACAAGACCGCTGCAAACGGTAGATGGCTAATAATATTCTAAATCATGAGCGTTTGTCAATTTTACACATTTTACTGAAATATTCCATTGAAATAACTTTCTTCTTTTGAACTGCTTAGGTGGGACAGTATTCAACAGAGACTGGGCTTATCCTGGATTCTGCGTTCGACCTAAGTCTGGGAGGAACTGACGTTCCGGAAAAGGACTTTCAGTCAGATATGAATTCATTGGACAGCGAAACCACAACCGCTTCGCCCACGAATCCTCCGACTTCCCAGCGAAGAGGGAAGAAGAGCAAGAACACGTCCGACCGCGGAACGGGTAATCTGGAGTTTTATCATCAGCTCGAGTCCCAAGTCCACGTGACCCGTATGACGCCCGAACTGTACATCTCCCGGATCTGGGCAATGGTGGTCGTGGCAGTGGGAATCACGGGCGTGTTCCTGGCCCTCTACATGCTCGTCTACGTTCTGCTCCGGATGTGTGACGGGACGCTAGGCGGGAACCAGGTCTTTGGAATTCTGCTCTTGCTCTGCGTCATGCTGCTGTATTCCACCGTCGTCCTCTTTGTCCTCCCGCCCAGCACGCTTCTCTGCAACCTCCGCGTATTTCTGCCTTCAACAGCACTGGCCCTCTCCTTCGGAATCCTCCTGCTCAAGGCCATGCAGCTCCGTTCTCTGGTCTCCTTGGGGCTCGGTGGCCGCGTTTCTTCCTTCAACCAGTTCGTGACGCTCCTCTTCATCGTCGCCGTTCAGATGGCCGTGAACTTGCAGTGGTTTCTGGGTCCGCGGCCCGACGTGCTTCTCAACCCGCGACTCCTCAACGACTGTGCCCATGCCCACCAAACCTATCTCCTGCTTCACTCTTACCTTGGGCTACTCATCCTCTTCGTGTTCCTCTATGGAACGTCCGTTCTCAAGATTCGGCGGAATTACAACGAGGCCCGTTGGGTCACTCTCGCCGCTCTGCTCTCCCTGCCCGTGGGCATTGGGTGGGTGTTGGTGGTGTTCATTGGGCCGCCTGAGTTCCAAGAACCCGCTGCCTCAGTCACCTTCCTCTCCATTGCTACGGTTCTGCTCTTCTCCATCTTCATTCCAAAACTGGGCACGATCGGACGGCAGAGCAGTCTGGCCAAGCGGAAGCAGATGCTTCAGCACGCCGGCCCGGGCTACACTGGGTCTATTTCCACCATTTTCACGACGTTGAGTGACCGAGGTCATCATCAGGGAACGCTCCAGGGACAGCAGAAGATTCAGCAGGGATCCAGAGCCTCGGGTCACTCACACAGCACGCCCTACTCAACTGTCCCACCCCCGCCGCCCATGCCGGCCACCGGAAAGCAAGTCACGTACTCTCCGCGCCTTTCCACCAACATCTTTCATATGCCGTCCCCGGTCACGTCCCTGGCGAGAACTTCTCTGGGCCGGAGTGGGTCCATGAAGACACCGCTCTTCGAGTCCAGTCGCGGGGCTTATCCCTGAAAATAGAAATTTATCCAGAGCCGAAAGTTCGAATACGTTACACGAGGGGTACTACATAGAAGTATTAGGTAATATCAGATCAGGTGGTTTCAATACGGATTAACGAAATGGACTTTCTCTCACTTTCCCTCACTTTTCAATCTTGCAAGGACAATTCCGCACCGGGTAATTGAGGTACATTTCCATTATGTCGCAAATGATAGACGCTCCATGCAGCTTTAGAGCCTTCATATTATTATTCCGTCATTTCATAAAAGCATTAAAGTTCCATGCAGATTCTGTGTGCAGTGGGGCCTTGTCGGATCAAAATAATGTAGTGTGCCGTTCACAGCTAGTTGGACTGCCAGTGCCGTTTACATCACAAAGAGAACCTGAGTACCTATAAAACTAGCTGACTGTCTCCCATAAACTGTTAATATAGGAATGGCAAGATGGGTATTTCTAAACTGTACCGTTTTAATGAATTTTGAGTATGATGAAAACATTGACATATACGTAAACCCCATTTTATAGCTTGTATTTTATGACATAAATCTAGTTGGTATTGTATTGACGCGGAAAGACTTGCCTGGTGCAATTGTCCTTGGAACGCTTCACCCAGAAATATTCGATGACTTTCTTCTATTCCAAATACTTAAACTGTTTCACGTTCCATTTTGAAAGGATTTCCCTTTTCTATCTACTTTCACCCGAATTAGGCTTAACCATGAGATTACTCAATTTAATTTAGTTGTTGGAAGGAGAGTCGGGTGTGAATCATCTTGTCGTGTCGGAGTATATATATTTATTACTGGTAATCAGTTATTGGGATAATCCATTTAGCCAGGAACCTAATTCCTGGGAAATCCTTACGTAGTCTCAACTGGGCGTGTTGTTTGGTGGGACACGTTGCCTGATCGAATTACTAGCCTTGTGCTTGGCGGAGAAGACGTAGCAGGTCTGGATCAAGTTTTATAATTATAATGAGTTTCCTGAGCCTCTTCCACATTTCCTGGAAAAGGCTCAGTTTGCGCACGGTCTTGTCGTTGAGTGTAATTTACAGTTCCCGCCTCTACTAATTAGTGTAATGAACTTAGCCTCTCCTAAATCATATCTCAACTCGCTCATCCAGAACGACGCCTTGGCTAATTGTAAACCAAGGGGAAGCATTTGTAATTTCTAAGTTTGGGTCTTTTAGTAAACTAATAAAAATGACGCCATGTGTGAGAGAGAAATAATGGGATTTAACCAGTTTGACTTTGGATTTCTTACGCATGTTGTTAGTTAAGATTCATTTTCATTATGCCATGTTATTATTTTTTACTGTTTCATACACTTGGCTCAGCCGCAACTCAACCGATGTGATTGTGGCTAAAGGAAGAACCAAAGCCTACGCGATAAATACTCATGGAGAAAGTTGGTAAACAGCCGTGGGGAAAGTACCACTGACTCTACGTAGGTTAGTCTATGTTTTTCGAAGGCTTTCAGTGGAAGTAACTAGATTTCTATGCCATTAGGTTTGGTCAGATTTTCCGAACAGCCACCTTCAGTGTTGACCAGCTTTCTCCATGCATGTTTACTGCGTAGCCTCTGTTCCTTACTTCAACCGCAGATGAGCTCAAATCAGCTTGTCAGTATTACCAGGAGAATGACGGCATGGCCAACTCAACTGCACTTCTCGACAGATAATAATGTGGGAACCCCATACACCATATGAGCGTTTGAATTCGAAAACTACAAGTTTCATTTTTCATAGAATACTTTTACATACAAATTGTTCATGAACCGTAACATTTGCATCATGAATCATGAATAGATACTCAAAATTACTTACGAGTCATTAAGAATAAAATATTCATGTAAACATGCTTGAAATTCAGTTCATTCCACGCCAACATTTAGATCTAAATAGTATGGAGAAAGTGCTTGAAAACTCGACAGTTATTTTTTTGTAGGGACGATGAAAAACATCCTCAAAAAAGTTTCCTGCGAAAACGTGCCTTCCAAAAAGCTCACTTTATGCTTTGACGTCAATGTGCAAATTGGTTTCGGCTTATGTTCCGCTATGCTATTCGTCATTGGAGTGCATTCCTAACAGTGAAGCTGGGTTGGAGTTGTTATAAGTATTTCATTCGTACAGCCAAACTCAAGAGGATTTTCTCCCAGGAAACTTTTTCTGAGAATCTTTCTGCCGTTATAAAGAAATGTCGTTACATTCCATTGTGCGAAGAAGCGTATTATGCAAAGTATCCACACCATATTGAAAATGTGGAGAACGCGTAGGTAGTTGTTTTGATTACAATGGGTTTTCATGCGAAAATAATTTCCGTCTTTAGTGTTTATCCAGTAAGTTTGCGATGCGTAAATGATCCTAGAGTATAAGGAGCTTAATCAATCTGTGGTGCTTGCAGTTATGTACCTATTTACGTATCTTTCTGCGTTTTCTTCGTCTCCTGATTCGTTCTGCTGACTTCTTCTGACTGTTTCTGCTGACTCTTTCTAGCGAAATGATTTTTTTACGATTTTACTCTGTAAACATTATAGAATGGGATAATCAAGAATCGCCTTGACAACGTAGCAACGAAATGGCTTATTGAAATATTAAACATTTAGTAGTATCTACGGACTCAAAACACCCAAGCAAGTTATAACCAGTTCAGTTACTCAGATCCGTGCTTGGCACTGATTCGTGGGTCCGCTAGTTCAGAATAAAGACATTGAACTTGAGATATTAATACCCACTTAATAATATTCTGAATAAATGATAATTTGATGGAATGAAACGCCTTAATAGAGCTTCAGGGAAATAATTCATTTATTTTCTTGATACAAAGTTGAAGGAGAGCGGAATCCTGTCCTCCATAATGCGTGTACAGTAGATATAGGCGTATAGTAATAATGTTTGCTTTTATCTTCGTTAAATTATATCACTGAGTCAAATACAGAAATAGATTTGGTAATATTTTCATCTTTCTTGCAGCAGTCGAGAAACTCATCCAGGCTTACGAGTCCATCCCGATTTTGGTCCATTTTCTAAAAACAAAACAAAAATTGCATGAAGGTTATTTACGTTCTGAGCAAACGCCAGAGCTCCACACAACCAGTTGGTCAGCCAATAAGAGCCAATAATGGCGAAGACCGTTGAGCCTATATGCTTAAAAAAACGAGCCTTGCCGTGCTAGTAAACGAGCATTTTGCTAAAACGTACGAAAACAGTAAATATGAACCAAATATTATTTAATGCTCAAAATCTGCAAAAGCTTGACATTATGTGATGTGGCTTTTAGTGCTTTGGCTTTATGCTCTTGGTTCCTAATATTTTGACTGTTATGGCATCGAACAGGCCGCTTTAGGAGAATTGCCCAAAATTTTTCTAGTTTTCTACGCGACTGATCGTGTGAGCATGAGCAGAGCTAAATAATTAGTAAAATGTCTAGCCGAAAGTAATCCTTTTGACGATTTTCAGCTAATCTCAAGGATTGTATCACTGCTACATCTGCAAATCATCTCTCACAGAGCTGCTCACCGCTTGTTGCTCAAGCGTTTACCAAATTCTAGAACTTTCGCTTACGCTAGTTAGAAATGCCTGAATGTAAATATTGAAATTCCAGTTTTGCATTCTGTTGAGAACCTGCCATTCAATTCCCATACCAGCTCTGTATTTACAATTTCTCCTTAAACATAAAATTTTTACCAACCAGAAAAATTCGGTCCACTCGATCCTGAACTGCATTGTCTTCGAGTACAGGCTCAGCACAGGTTCCCATCAAGTCGAAAATGGCGGAGACGACCTCCTTCATCTCTTCCTTGGTGATGTGCCCATCTCCATTGAGGTCGTAGAGACTGAAGGTCCATCTCAGTTTCTCATCCGTTGTCCCGCGCAGCAACACAGAAAGGCCCAGCACAAAGTCCTGTTAGTGTTCAATCAGAACAAGTAAACTCTAAAATAGAACCTTGGAATTCTGATTAGTTTCTCCTATCTGATTCCGCTCGGCACTCCGCTCCAATCATCGTAATTGTTAATTGTGCCTTGGCCCGAATACGAGCCTTGGATCTGAGTAAGCTGATTTGTGTATTGATGGAAGTCAAATCTAGCAGGATACTAGGAAATAGTTTTGCTTATGACAAAGGCTCGAGCGAGGATATTAAGGAAGGCTTACAAAATGAACAAGTCTATCTCATTCCAACACACACCCACAATAGAGCACCACTGAGGCTCAGGGATTCTACGAAAAAGTTTCCCCAAAATAGATCCCGTCTTACCAGTTGACCCCAAGCTGTTCATTAAGGTCAGGTTGCGTTTAGGCTAGGCTATGTTATTTATTCATTCGGTCTGATATTTAATAGTTAAATTAGATTAGGTTTGACACAAGTATTTAAATCAATGAATTTTATTCCAGGGAAATTTGACTCTCGAGGACATTCTCAAGAAGATTTTCTTCTGTAAAACGTTGTCGTGGAAACATTTTCCAAGGAAGTTCTTTCTCAGAAAACGTCGTTGCAGGAAAATTTTCGAAGGAACCCTGTCACAGGAACTCCTCCCGTGGAACATTTTAAATTTAAGTTCCCATAGGGACCTTTATCAGAGGAAGCTTTTTGGTGAAACCGTTCAGAGTTTGGCTGGGTGCATTGTAGAAGGGATTTATTTTATATTTCCCAAGCGTGGACGGAAGATGTATTGAGGATGAACGTGGTTTACATAAGTTGGTACCTAATAAAAGCTCAAACTTTACTGCCTTCATCAAATGGGCTGAATGGAAGAAAGGAGGGCATGAGGACTGGGCCAGGTTTATAGTTTCTCCTCCAACTCAAACTGGAGCTCAAGCGAGAGTGTTAGGCGTGGAGCATAAGGTTATGGGAAGGGAACACTCCTGGCAAGGTCTTCTCAATCAGAAGCCCAGCAGGAGAAAGTCATACGAGGCCTTTTTCCTTACATTTAAGACTCGGTCATGAAGATGGGAGCATAATAATAATAATAATAATGGGGAGCGTAATGACTTGGAGGTTAGTTGTAGCAGGCAGGGAGGCGAGAGGACTCGGTTACATTGAAGAAGAGATACAAGCAGCCTCAGCCCAGCTCCTTTCACTTTCCTTTCTTTCATCTTTCCTCGTCTCGGCTGTGGAGTGGCTGAATGGGAAGTGGTATGGAATTCTGAGAGTGGACCTGATTCAAACAAATACTAATTCTCTGCAACATGTCCCACACGTAACATATTTAATCCGACTCGGAATACCCTTATTCACGTACATTCACTTGGATACAACTCCAAATTAATGTAGTGCTAGAGTTGGAATTGGATGCAAGTAGTTGGATACTTTGTATATTCTGGACATGCTTTATTAAGGCTTCACAATAATCTTAGCTTGGTTTGACAAATTTTCCTTTACCCAATTTGCACTGCCCAATTGTCTCAGAAATTACTATAAGCGTCTGTATTCCCTGGTTATTGAAGTATACCATAATATCTTCACATCTTTTTCTCAATCTTGTATTTTTACTTGCGAATAGAAATTCATCTGTACAGCTAGACGTGTTGAATCCCCAATTTTATTTATGTTAGCTAAGCCATAATTTATATGCAAAACTATCTACTCTAAATCAAAGTGAACTACGCTGTGTTTTATGTTGTATTCCTAAAACTGAGCAAAAAGTTCTACATGTTCAATAATCATAAAACGATATTTTGTATATTTCTTTGAGAAGTAACGGTGTCAAGCATATAGATTTTACCGCATACTTTAGAATTGAAGGCCTGATTTAGTAATAAAGTTTAATATGAGCACAGTAAACACAATATTGAGCGAAGATTTGAAGTACTATGTAGTAGATCGTTCTTACTATCTTGTTGAACTGTGTCGCAACAAAAGGGCCAAATACAAGAAAGCTTAACCACATGAAGGGCCGGAAGGCAAAAAGAGCCAGAATATGAGTCAAACTACATATGTATATTGATAATACTGTAAATCAGCTATCATGTCTCACAATACCCTTATACACTGTAGCTCTTAATATTTTGCCGTGTTATTACGCATCGCGTATAGTGTGGCCCTTTTCACTTGGCACTTAATTAATTTGGTTATTATGGCATGAAACCAGTTTTGAGTGCGAGTCTCCAGTTTAACTGTAGAAACAGCGTGGATTTATGCTTGAAATATTTCTGCTTTCGTGATGACAATGTTGTTGGAAAAGCAATTAAAGAAGCATGAATAGATTGAAGTTCTGGGCTGGGCTTTGGCCTTATTCAGTCGTTCCGCTCCAACTGACGACGATGAATTACGGACAAGGAGCAAGGACGGAGCTTACGCACATGCATCATGCAATGGCTGTATCTACGTACACTTGAGCCCAATAAGAAAGCGGTTGTTTTATACATTTAGACGAGTAGATTTAGAGCTAGGCGAGTGGAAGTAGTTGTTCATTGAGAAATAATTTATTTCTAATCCCTTACTTCAAAACTGATGAGTCCGTGCCGTCCATGGTCGAGTGCATTAAAGACATAATGGGCGTAGTGTCCACTGTTGGCTGCAAAACGAAAGAGAGCGAGATTAGTGTATCAAATATTCATTCCGTCGACGAAGAAGGGTCTTAGGCAAAATGGAACGTCTTAATGAGGAGAAAGCCAAAAGGACTATGACGTGTGCTGAAGGTTTAGGGACTTTTGGAATCATTTTGGTCGATTCTCAGTATGAAAATTCCCAATCAGAGGTTTCCAATAATTACATACACTCTAAACTTCGTTAATAAAAGGGCTAAGATTCCAGTTATGCCACTTTCAGTACAAGACCACAAAACAGAAAATTTTAGAACTGTAAAATGGTGACACAGAAGCATTGCATTGAATCCAGCCAGGTTCAAATTATTCTTCCGATAAGGGAGAAATTGGTTGCTTATGTTAATTCGAGCCATTTTATAGTTTGTCCAAGTCGAACATTTCGGCGGTGTTTGAACACCCAACTTTATGATAAACGCAGATGCTGGAAAATGTCATTTGTCATATTTTGCTGGCTGAACCGGCGTCTACGTATCTAAATGAATTCGCTCCAACTTCTGCATTGGTGAACTATGTATTATAGCAGTCGGCTCTATTAATCGTTAATGGAGATTATTGATCTTGACATGTTTAGTTCGCTCAAACGAAATTAAATACTTAAAATAATCGTAATTAAAATACCCGGAAATGCTGACGAGTTAATTGGTGCATATTGTGTTACTTCCCAAGGCGTACACTGCACTAGAATGTGTTTAAAATGACGCTTATTGCTGATAATAGTGAAAAGCGGCGGATAAGTCATAAGCCATGGCAGCCTTGAAGAAATGGGCTGAGTGTGTGGAGAAGGGGATTTTGTGGTTGTTTGAGTGAAAGGCGTAGTTTTGAGTTTTGAGCCCATCTCTAGGCACTTCAGTTTCACTCCGCTTGTTAGTTTGACGTCGTGAGGCGAGCTAACAATGAATAAATAAATGAACATGTTTCTCCTTCTATTTCCCGTTTATCTTCCCAGCATCAAAAGGAAGAAATGAGAGACCGGATATTGAGTTTCCTTCCCAAGCCCTCAACTCAACGACGTCCTCCCACAGGACTAAAAATACTTTAATTATACACATCTAATGGATACATCTTCCACAACTTCAAAAAGATGAAATTGGAATGGAACTAAGCGGAACAAAGAACCGTATGTCACGAATAGTTTAAATGTTATTACAGTAATTAAGGGCCAGAACACATAAGGGCCACTTGATAAAAAAACCATAATTATAAGAGCCTCAACAAGTAGAAACAGGGGCAAAATAATGAACTTACATTACATAACTGAATCTTAGCTGAGAATACCTCATTGGGAAGTTGTACAGGCACAGGCTAGTAAAATTAACCTACACATTTAGATTATATTCCCGGCTTAAATATTTTACGATTTTTAAAAGTGACATGTATTACTTTATATTATCAATTTGCACTGTATGCACAAATTGCACTTTTTCTTCAATTAGTTATATATAAGTTTATTGTGATCAATTTTCTAGAATTGAGTATCTCATTGCAGATAATTACGTTTGATTTACCATGATCAACTTGCGTTAATTAGTATCTTTACTTTAACTTTATAGTAGCACACATACATTGAATTACCTAGAGCTTTGGCCTTTATGATTTTGGCCCTTAATATGTCGTTCTTCTCGTCGTTTGTGTCATTTGTTGTCTGGCTCTTTGGATTTACAATATATGGCATTTTTGAATTGTGGCCCATATTATTTGTCTTTTATGACGTGCTTCGGTTACAGCTACATTGACTTGACTTAGAAGACGCAGCGAGGTCGTTGTACTGGATTACACTGTAACCCACATGCTAGGATATTGATATTGGAATAGCCTAATGTGAAAACCATATTTGTGTTTTGTTTCAAATGTTACCTTTAGCAATATTTTATGGACAACGAACGTAAATACATACAAGGCAGTACCACCAAGGAAGCAAGGTAGCAAATACTAATTATCGTTGCATGGAAATACACATAGGAATTACACTGGGGAGTCTTATAGAGACAAAGCAAAATTAAACAAATCTGCTGCTTTGTGGCTTTTTTATTTGTTAAATGAAAAAAGTTTTACATAACTTGTGTAAGTATAGATGAAAATAATTAAATTTGGAAATTAAGACGGCCTGAACTCCCTTGAGCCCTCCTCCGTCCTATTATCCCGCGTGGTACTATTTTAATTTGTGTTTCTGGACTCCTTCGTGGTTGGCAGTGAGGCGTATCAAATGAGGAAGAAGAGCTGTATAAATAATTAGAATCTTTCTGAGAGTCTCTTACCTCCTTGAGGAAAGAATTGGGCGTAAATATCTCGGAAAGTGTCTTCTTGAACGATACCCGACGGGCACTCAGCTTTAAATCCACGATAAATTCGTTTAATCTCAATCTCGGAGAATTGGGTGAGACGACAGAGTGCTTGGAGACTCTCTCTCGGCCTGTAGCGCGGCGTGGTCTCAATATCATCCAACTCCGAGTCTGTAATGGCAATAGACACTCACATCAGCACCCGCTTCTCTTCCGCCCAGCCTCCGCTCCACGTAAGTGGATTTACTGAGAAGAAGCAGGCTGGCTGGCTGTCCGCAATCTTGGACAAGATTAGGTTAGCAAACTAGTATAACACTACACTCTATCTATTTTCCGCTTCCATTTCAATGTTTAAGTATATTTACCCCAAACGTATGGAGGACACAGATCTAGTTTTTAAAGGCTCTACACATATATCGTGAAGTATTTTGTTATAAATTCTTCTCAAAAATGGTCGGAGAGCACGTTTCCAGGTCGTAATCGCAAAAATAATAACAGGTGCTATGTTCTGGTGGGGTATGTTAATTTTTACCAAGAAAAACAATTCTAAAAGTAACAACACTACAAATAAAAACTGGGAATTGCTATTGTTTCAGTTCTCTTATTATCTGCTTATTGAAATTTTGAATAACGGCCTACGGTCAATTTCCCGATTTTTTACCAATAAATTTGACGAACAATTGTGCCAATCTAGTTTTTTTTAAATTTACATAGCTCACTCGAATACCTGAACATGACGGGAAAGTATGCCGCTACAAAACAGCAGTCCAAGTTTTTAGTAAGGCTTCTTGCGTTAGGTTTAGATACTTTTAATTTAACAGGCTTAAAAAGTTTACAAGTATTTGAGCTTATTGCTTCTTGACAGCAAGAAAGTTTGAGTTGTTTATCTCTAAGCTATTTGTTTTGTGAGGACATAGGAAATCTACAAATTCTATTAGAAGGACTATGTTCGTTGAAGAATTAGAAGTAATTCGAGAGGACGTCTGAATCTGAAGTCCGAGACGGACTTTTTTTTTTGGAATTATACACGGACGGACGTTGCTTCCACGAACTCAAGTTTCTGCAATGACAACGGAGTGGAACTGACTAACGACATTCAAGACGACAATCAGTTGGATCAAGACAAAGTGCATCTGACCATTCAACTCCCGTAGTATCTTCAAACTAAGCAATTGCATTAAGGAAGACACAGGCCAGGCAGGCCCAGACGTCCAATTGAACGGCCTTGTGCGATCTGATCAACTATATTTAGGTATCGTATCTACTCGTGGCTACTGCAATTGATCATTTCCTTCACGTTTTATTTGCTTTCTCAACGTATTTGGGAAAATATAAACAAAATAAATTGGAGGGGATTGAGTATATACTAGATTTTTGGACCAAATAGGTACTAATTGAGTTTTGGGCGGAGAGCACCGTGTTCATGTGGAACATTCCTGCAGTTCCATAGCTCCAAACATCCGCGGGTTATTGCATTAAAATGTATACAAACCAGTGCATTGCCTCATACACGGCTAAAAGGCTTGTCCCATCGAGTATGCAGCTCTGGTTCTTGTAACATTGCACCTGAATGCGCTCAATTGATCTTTTGATACATGCTGGACAAAGCGTGGAATCTGGAAAGTAAATATGAGATTCGAAATAATTTATGATTTTACTCAGGCTGGAATCATAGTTGCAATTTTTGGCAGTATCTTGTAAGCAGTACACTATTATTAGATTTATTTGTTTTAGTTTCAGTTGTTTGAACATGATTTAGTGAGCTTGAGCGAATTCTCATTAGTAGTGTTTATAGTTTGCACTAAGTAGTTGCTCGGACTTCCAGGAACTCTAGTGAAAGCACTTCGGGACTGGGACTGGACAAACAACTTGGTTTCTGCCTGGAAAAATGCTACGTTTGTTTCCTTCATGTAGTTGTACGGTAAAAACTATAACAAGTTTGCAGTGTAAATCAGCGACAATAAATACCGGACACATAAGCCAGTTCAAAAATGTTTCCTTAAAATGTGAACCCAAAGCCACCGGCGCGGCGCTATAGCTTTCTCTCCGCACGTTGATGTACCCTGCTAGTAGACCCATTTTCATGGGTTTTACTATTTGTACCAGCTAATGGATAAGCAAAAATTGCCACAATTAATCCAAATTCTATACCATAAAATCGTTCCTTTGGATGTTTGTCTGGATGGATGGATGGATGGATGGATGGATGGATGGATGTTTGTCCTCTATCTCCTCCGAAGATATGGGGTGTACAGG